>BQNB010029651.1:11231-55571 GCA_026074375.1 Tanacetum coccineum
AAAGGCACTTTACACGTGCTGATAGAAATACCCTCAGACTCACTTAGGATCAGAATGAGGTCCTCAACACTAAACTCTTCCTTTTCAGGAATAGTACTAAGATGCTCCTCCCCCATACTTAGAGAGTTTTCGAGTTCCACAGTTGGTAAGACGGGTGTGATTGCAATAGTATACTCTTGTTAGAAACATAATTTCACAGTCTAACAAGAGAAGCTCGGTCTTGAAGAAACAAGCGTTTTATAGCTCGTTAGTTAGTTAATTAATTAATGTTTAATGATGTAAATGAGTTGTTATGCAAAAAGCCTGCAAAAGCCCAAAAGAAAGGCCCATAGGCTAAACCCCATTAGTGTATAAATACACTTTGTTCTTATCATTATTAGGTTAGACAATATAGCTAGTCATTATATTATTTTTAGGGTTTCTAGCCACCAAAAAGGCTTTTTCCTTTCAATCATCAATAAAGTCTTTATTTTCTTGCATCTTGATTCTACACATCATTGTTAAGGTTTGTATGAATGATCATGGAACCAACAATACCACATGTTAGTCTTATACTTAATCCTTCACAACAAATAAGCAAACCCAAATAAGCTATATATAAGCCGGATGTAAGAAAGAAGAAAAGGAAGAAAAAAGAAACTAGGAAAGTTAGATTAGAGAGAGAAATGGTAAGTTACAAGTGTGAGAAATGCAACCAACACCCTCTCCATATGTGGAGAGGGTTTCTTTTATACCTTTGAGCCATAAGTGGCATAAGGGCTTTTCTACTTGGGCCGGGCTTGGCTAAACTTAGGCTTTGAGCCCGAAACACGGACAATATTAGATTACAATCCAAGCCGGTTGAACCCGACTAGCCTATTACAATACAAGACCTAGTTTGATTTTATAAGACCAATAACATTCTTGTTTGACTTAATATAATTAAGGCTAATAGATGGTCCTGGTTTAGAGGAGGAGGAGGAGGCTGCACCTAAGGGTCAGTAGCAGGCAGTCCCGATTGTGATACAGCTGCGGATTAGCCTTTAGGTCTTGGTTATGGGGCGTTGAGACATCGTGAGTTGGCATTAGAAGAGGGCTCGGTGCCTAGTACATTTAAGATAGGATAAAGTTTTAGGTATGTGTCAGAGCAGCAGAGGGTAGAGGAGACTTCTGCACCTAGGCCACCGATTCGTGCTACATGGGTAGATCTAATGGATGGCATAGTTTATACAGACATTCCGATCTATGTACCACCAGTTCGTGTACCTGTTTAGACACCACCATCACTTGAGTGGTCATTCGGTTCTTTACCAGTTTCACCATCATCCCCAGCAGTTCCTACCTCAGTAGCTTGACCAACGACTACCCCAACAACCACTATAGCACTAGATGAGGATGAGTTCTTAGAGGTAGGAGCGCATCTTGAGCTACACGGGATCATACTCCATGATCATACACAGCGTTTAGACGCACTACCACCTGTATTGTTTGAAGGTTATGATAGGGATCTTAGAGAGTTGTATACCAGGTCGAGGGCGGTTAGGGATGAGATCTTTTCTCAGTGCTACAAGCTTAGGAGCCTAGAGCAGGAGAGGGCTACAGTGACTTTTGGTGCTATATGGAGACCAATGTTGGCTTTGTAGATTTTGACGCCTTGTGAACAAAATAAAAACCCTAGTTTCTCTCTTTCTCTATGGGCAATTTTGATCTTCTTGTATGCGGTTAATTTGATCTGTTTTTCATTATTCATTTGATAATAATCGATTTAATTCCTGAGATTGTGTTTTTCCTTGGCCTTCTACATTGTGATAAGGTTTAGGTTTTGGTTTCGATCATCCCTACTCCTTTGTGATCGTATTTTTCGCTAAGGGTTTCATTTTATCTTGGTTTCAATCGATCTTTATCAGATTCGACATGGAATTAGATTCATTTTAGTTGCGTATTTGTTCTGATCGTTTATAGAGTTGTTAGGGTTTCGTTTAATTGTGTTATTTAAACTGACTCTCATTAATTATTATTGTTTGATTCCATCATGGTCGATTAGGGTTTCGAAGGCTAGTAGTTACAAGCACTATCTTTTTAGGGTTTGTTTTTCTTTTCTTTCCTAATCGTTTCAGTGTCAGCGTGGAGGTTTGTTTGATCTTTATGATTTGAGAGATGGAGGAAGCGTATAAAGGCTCAGGTAATTTGGTGGACAGGATGAGAAATATTGATGGCAAGATGGTGAGGGAGGGTAAGATCTGTAAAGAGATGCGGGGTGCTGCACTTAGCCAATCTGATACATTCAATTTGTCCCAGGATGGTGAGGTGCGTGAAATCTCTTCTGCTCTGACGCAGAATCTTGATTCGAACCATTCAGGTCCTAGTGGAACTAGTAGCTCGTATGCATCATTACTTAAAAACCCTAATACTGCTACTACTCAGAAAGCTGTTCGACTTCAGAATACTAGTAATCCAGAAAAAGTCCAAGGTGCTAATGTGGTTCTCCCCTTGGCTGTGGTAGAAAAGATGAGCATCAGGTTTGAAAATACGTTGTATGGCTATTTTATTGGGAATAGGCTTGCATTTCCGCTGGTGGAAAACTATGTCAAGAATGCATGGGCGAAGTATGGCCTAGAACACATAATGCTTAAGAAAGGATTCTTCTTTTTCTAATTTTTGACTCGTGAAGGGATGGAGAAAGTTCTCGAGACTGGCCCATGGATGATTCAACGTGTTCCTATATTTTTAAATATATGGACACCTAACTCAAAGCTTACGAAGGATACCATTTCTGCTACTCCAATTTGGGTGAAAATGCATAATGTTCCAATGGTGGCCTATTGTGAAGAAGGTCTTAGCCTAATAATGTCTCAAATTGGAAATCCTATAATGTTTGATGCATATACAAGTAGGACTTACAAAAAGTCGTGGGGTAAGAATGATTATGCTAGAGCTTTAATTGAAATTTCTTCCATGTCCCCAATGATGCAGGAGGTGATTATGGCTATTCCGTTTACTAATGGAACTGGTCAATCGCTTGAAAAGGTAGAAGTTGAATATGAGTGGGTTCCTCCTAGGTGTAAGGTATGTAAAATTTTTGATCATATTGATGATGAATGCCCTAAAAAGCCGAAAGTAAAGGCCACTACTCATGTGGAGGATGATGGCTTTACGAAAGTGACTAAGAGGAATGGAAAAAAGAAGCAAAACACGGTTAAGCAGGTAGCAGGTATACGTTTCTCTAAGCCTAAAGTTTATATTATGTACTGGGAGGTATCTAAAACTACGAATTCGGGGGACAAAATTATTGATCCTGGTGATAAAGGGGCTATTCCTAATGAACCTAATATTGTTAAGCCAAGTCTTAAAGAAGTTGTTACTCCGAGTGTTACTGTATGCTCTAATTCGTTTGGTGCATTAGATTCTAATGATGATGTGGTGGATAATATTGAAAACAAAAACTGGAAACCTGATGATTGTGTCAATGAAAGTGATAGTGATGTTGATGAATTGATCATGGAGAATGAGAATGGCACGCGGCATGTGATTAATAATTCGGAGGGGGCAAGCACTTCCGTTACTAATGTTTTTAATGATTAATGTTGCTTCATGGAATATTAGGGGAATGAACTTCTCCCCTAAACAAAGTGAAGTTCGGCGTGTGATTTTTGAAAATGGTTTGTCGGTTTGTGCTATCTTAGAATCTCATGTGAAGGATTCTAAACGGGTCAAGCTATGTTCTAGTGTGTTTAAGCATTGGGATTGGACATCGAATGGTAATCTTTGCCATAAGGGTACTCGTATCATTATTGGCTGGAACCATTTTGAGGTTGATTTGGTGGTTATTACTCAATGTGACCAAGCTATCCACACGCGTGTATGGCTTAAGCGGGAAAAGAAGGAAGTTTTTTGCTCCTTTATTTATGCTCACAATAAATATATCTAAAGGCGTGGTTTATGGCATAATCTTAGAGTTCATAAACAATACATTCGTAATAGGCCATGGTGTTTACTTGGGGATTTCAATGCTGCCTTATTTCTTGCGGATAGTACGGCGGGCTCATCGGTCATTGATGTTTCTATGCGTGATTTTAAGGAATGCGTAGATGATATTGAAGTTGTTGATGTTTAATGTTTCGGGCTGTAATTTACTTGGAATCAAAAACCTAAAGGCGCTGATGGTATCTTAAAGAAGATTGATCATGTTCTAGGTAATTCTGAGTTAAATGACAGTTTTAAGGGTGCCCTTGCTATTTTTCAACCATATCGTACGTCGGATCACTCCCCAGCTGTTCTTAAACTTCCTTGCCATGTTAAAGCTAAGCCAAAGCCATTTAAATTTTATAATATTATTACGCAACATGATCGGTTTAAGGAAGTGGTAAAGAATGGGTGGGAAGTGCATGTTTCTGGATTCTTGATGTATAATGTTGTTAAAAAATTTAGGAACCTGAAGAAACCATTCCGTAAACTTCTATATGAGAATGGTAATATTCATAAAAATGTTGATGTTCTTCGTGTTGAGCTAGATCGTGTTCAAACTGACTTGGACCAGGACCCGAATAATATATCTCTTCGTGATGAAGAAGCTGCCTACGTTATTGAATATAGTGATGCTTTACTTTTACAAGAACGTTTCTTAAGGCAAAAGGCGAAGATCCAATGGCTTAAGGAAGGTGATTCAAATTCGGCTTTCTTTCATAAAACTGTCAAGAGTAAAGTGAATAAGAGCCGTATTAATGTGGTTGCGAATTCTGATGGTACAATTTTTGAGAATGATTAGGTTCTGAAGGCTTTTATTGATCATTATGAAGTGTTCTTAGGTCAACCTGGTATTACTCAAGATTTGAATATTGATGATCTTTTTGGTACCAAGCTGGACGAAAATGATGCCTTAAATATGATCCGCAATGTTAGTTCTTCTGAAGCGAAAGAGGCCATTTTTTCTATGGGGAACGATAAATCCCCGGGTCTGGATGGTTACACGGCGGCATTTTTTAAGGACGCTTGAGATATTGTTGGTGACGGGATTATTGCAGTGGTTAAAGAGTTTTTTACGAATGGAAGACTTCTAAAAGAGCTTAATCACACGATTATTGCTTTAGTTCCTAAAAAGCAACATCCTTCTCGAGTGAATGATTACCGTCCTATTTCTTGCTGTAATGTCCTATTTAAATGCATTAGCAAGATTATTGCTAATCGCATTAAGGAGAGCTTAAAGACGTTGATTAGTCCTAATTAATCGGCTTTTGTCCCAGGTCGTAGTATTGCTGATAATATTCTTTTAACTCAAGAGCTTATGCATAATTATCATTTGGATTGTGGAGTGCCTAGATGTGCGTTTAAAGTTGATATCTAGAAGGCTTATGATACGGTTGATTGGAATTTTCTTCAGCGTATCCTCGTTTGATTTAGGTTTCATAAGAGGATGGTTACTTGGATTATGGAATGTGTTACAACTACTTCGTTCTCTATTAGTATTAATGGATCTCTCCATGGATACTTTAACGGTAAGTGTGGTCTTCGACAAGGAGATCCATTATCTCCTTATTTATTTACGATGGTGATGGAGATTCTAACTCTAATTATCAAACACCGTGTGCGTGATTCTGATGTGTTTACTTATCACCGTTATTGTTCAAAAATGGAATTGGTTAACTTGTGTTTTGCAGATGATTTATTCCTTTTTGCGCATGGTGATCCGGATTCGGCTAGTGCTATTATGGAGGAGCTTGATGAATTTAAACTTGCTTCGGGCCTTATTCCAAGTCTTCCAAAAAGTACGACATATTTTTTTAATGTGCTTAATCATATCAAAATTGCTATTCTTCAGATTTTACAGTTTGAAGAAGGTAGTCTTCCGGTTAAGTACCTTGGTGTTCCCTTAATCACATCTAGACTTGTGTATCGAGATTGTAAGGAGCTAATTGAAAAGGTGGAAAGTCGGATTAATGATTGGAAAAATAAGTCTTTATCTAATGCGGGTAGACTGCAGCTGGTTCAATCAGTTATTTCTTCGATGCACGTGTATTGGTCGTCTATGTTTATCCTTCCTACTTGTGTTTTACTTGATATTGAGCAGCTTATGCGTGGGTTTCTTTGGAAAGGTAGATCTAAAGTTGCTTGGGAGGTTGTTTGTCTCCCTAAAGTTGAAGGGGGTCTTGGCATTAAAAGGCTTGGTGTCTTTAATAATGCTCTTATGTCTTCCCATATTTAGAAGCTCTTAATGAGAAAGGAATCATTATGGGTTCAATGGATTCACACATAAAAGCTTAGAGATCGAAATTTTTAGGATATTCCATGTCATGGCAATATGACATGGGGATGACGTAAAATCCTTCAGCTTCGCCCTCTAATTCGGGAGTTTTGTTGCTTCAAGATTGGAGATGGGTCATGTACATCGATTTAGTTTGATAATTGGTGTAGTCTTAGCCCTCTTGCTAGTTTTATCTCGTCTAGAGACATATACCAAGCAGGTCTCACGTCTAACTCCAAGGTTAGTGACTTACTTCTTGAGGGTACATTGGTATGGCCTCCTGATTTAATTGCTAGATATCCTGCGCTTCTCTCGGTTACTAGTCCTAGTTTGGTAGGTCCTCGTGATCAGCAGGAATGGCGTAACAGGTCAGGTAACATTGTTCCCTTTTCAGTTAATGAAGTTTAGAATTCTATTCGTCCTATGGCTGCTAAAGTTGATTGGTTTCGTGTAATTTGGTTCACTAATTGCATTCCTAGACACGCAATTAATTTTTGGCTGATTATAAGGAAAAGGTTGAGGACGCAAGATATGCTTCGTACTTGGGATATTTAGGGTTGTTTAGCTACGAATTGCCCTTTATGTGACGTGTAACCGGATTCTCATGAGCATCTATTTTTTTATTGTACTTTGTCAAAAAATATTTGGGATCGAGTAAAGATTATGGCTGGTCTTTCTAATTCGAGTCCATATATTGACTCTATTGTTAGTGACATTTTGCCTTTTTCAAATCGCCATACTACTAGAAGTGTTATTGCTAAACTGGTGGTTGCGGCTACTGCATACTTTATTTGGCAAAAAAGGAATTATCGTCTTTTCAAGAAGGTTAAGAGATCGGAGAATCAGCTTGTTGAATGCATTATTTCTTCTGTCAGATTTAAGTTAATGACATGCCGATTCAAGAAGTCGAGGGATGGTCTGGCTATCTTGAGGCAATGGAAGCTTTCGGAGATGGTTCTAAGTTAATCTTTGTTTGTCATGTTTTGTTCATGTACTTTTAAATGGTCCTTTCCTATTGGTGTAATAGGTTATGTATTTGTTAGTAGTTAAGGGATTGGCCTGTCAATCTGCTTTTAGAGGTTCAAGCTCAGCTTGAGGTTAATGTGGCATTCAGCCACATTCCATTGTTCTTAACTGGTTTTTTAGGATTATATATTTTACCGGGGTTGTTTCCCCTTTACCCAAAAAAAGTGTTGCCTTTGGAGTCATGGGCAGGACACGTTGACATCTAGAGGTCAGAGATGTGCTAGGCTAGATATGATGATCATAGGTTGATTCATGATTTGTTGGTACAGAACACCATGATGCAACATGAGCTTCAGGAGCTGAGACATCGTGTTACCATTTTGGAGTGGGAGGGGAGTCGTAGAGGGCAGTAGGCCATAAGGGATTGGTTAGGACTCTTGTACATCACTAAACTGAGTAGCTTTGGTTAGTGATAGATCTAAACCGAATAGTTTCGGTTAGTATTTGATATGAGTTAGCTATCATAGGTCGGTAGCCGACTCTTTTGAAGTCATAGTTATCATAGTAGTAGGGGATCTTGTATGAAACTTACGAATCTATGGATGGTAGTATGTTTTCTTATATAAGAGGGGATACATTTGGTACTTGTGAGCATCATTATCTACACATATCTACGACATGACTCATCACTCACATCTGGTAGGGTTGTCATTCTTAGTGGGACTTCACGCAAACTTTCATTTCACTTCTTCTTATGTGCAACTTAGAAAGTATTCAAGTCGCCATATCATACCCGTACTCCGAGAAAACTAATGGTTAGGTGAAACATTGTAAAGTCAAGAGGAAACTTGATCATATTTGTAGTAAGTCAATTCGAAACCTGACCTATTGCAAAGTAACGCGATTCTAAATGACGCCATGACCTTTCTAGTAAGTTGAAGTCTGACTTACCCAAAGCAAGTAAAATCTATTTGAAGGAGTCTAGACATGTTCTGATAAGTGAGCCTTAGATGAATCTTGAAAGAACTAAGCTTAAGTAGTAGTGTGATGGACACATATCTCTTATAAAACTAATCGCCTAAGCTAGACGACCGAGGAACTAGATACTATCGAACATCTTGGAGCTATCTATTGACACTTCGCGGACTAGATCATATCCGAACACCCGACCGAGATCTTGTAAAGCGAAACCTCAGGAAGGACTATCGAACTGTGGAGACAGTAGAGAAACCTACCTTATTGATTGACCATGATCCATTATTACTTTGGGAAGCTTAAGAGCCGAACTTTAAGAACTAAGTCTCTAGAGAAATCAATAGAAACCTCACTCAAGAGACTAAACCAATCAAGGAAATTAGTACGTTTTGTTAAGGACTTGAACTTTCCATCATCATTATACCTGATGACTTGAAATGAATTTCGGCGCAAAATTCCTTTAAGGGGTTTAGACTGTGATAACCGATAACTTTTCTTGGATCTTGGTATTTTAAAAATATTGTGTTTACGTAAACTTCGCTCTTTGATCTTGTCAATTCTTTTGAGAAATCTGGAAAGTTGACTTTTTTTGACTCCTTTTGCGCAAAACGGTTACGGTTAACCGTTTATCGAGTATCTTGTTAGTAAATCTATGAATCATTTAAGTCAGAGCTTTCGTGATCTTAACGTCTGTGCTATTATATTATTCCTTATCGGGAAGATTTCTCGCGTTCAGCGAAAAACGTCACACAACGCGTATCGACACAACAATAAACTAAAGTATATCTAGTTATCTTGGAGTGAGCTTAATAAACTTATTTTAGATAAGTTATTTCATGATTCTTATTAGCGGTTGTCTTAAAATGTGAATCTTAGAGCTACGTTCAGAAACTAGTCAGGAAAATGGAAAACTACGCGGGTTTAACAATTTAGTAAATAAATGACTAAAAATCTATTATTGGTCGATCTTAAGACATCTTAACGCGTTTTAGTATTTTGTGAGTCGTTTCGTGAACATTCAGTTTTGGTTATCATCTAAACTAGTCTCGGTTTAAATTCCAAGGCATGAGACAAAAGCACATGGGATTCCCTCTTTGTCACCTAATGGGACGCATGGACCACAAGGGGACATGGGTACTAGTTGCTTGCTTACATGTACCCCACACCCCCTTGTCTTATATCTAACCAACAAATACACACTTCTTGCATGATTTCAAAATCGAAACAACAAAACGTTTTCTCCCTTCTTTTCTTTGTAACCGTACGAGCACCAAGGAGCAATAAGAACACCATTTTTTAAGTTTTATCAAGATCAAAGGGTCAAGAAACATTCTAGGGTTGATTTCTAGTAGTCTTGGGTAATCAAAAACAACATTCGGGTTGTTTTCTCATGTCTAGCCTCCAACCTAAACCCATTTTTGTAAGTTATCTAAATCTTTAAATAGTTGTACTTTTATGGTTATTATGATGATCTTAAGCTAGTTGTACAATGCGTTTGTTTTAAAAACAAAAACTAAAATCAAAACAAGAACTAAAAGGGTGCGTTTGGATTTGACATGAACCAAAAAGGGAAGAACAAGGATTGGTCATCTTAATATCATGGTTGTTGTGGTAAAATATCTTGTCTTGTCTAGAGCTTATTGATGCTTATTTAGAAGTCTAGCTTTTTTAGAAGTCTAGCTTATTAATAAGCTTAGTTAAGGCTTATTGGATTTTTAGACTTTTTTGTTTGCCTCGGCCTAACCGTCGGATCAAAAGAAAGAGGTCAAGGGCTCGACCCATGACTTATTTGGCTTATTTAAGATTGTTTTGGCTTATATGGTAGCTTATTCAATGTTGGGCTTATTTTCATAACTTATTTTGTGGTTTTTTGGGCTTTTGTGGGTTTCGGCCTAACAAGGAAAAAGGAAAGGGATCTAGGGCTTAGCCATTTTGGTTTTCGTTGGCTTAATGTAAGCTTATTAAAGCTTATTTACTTATTGAATCTTGAAAAGAGCTTATTAGCTTATTTTATCTTCTATTTTTGGTTTTGAGCTTATTCAGTTGCTATTTTGGTCTTAGTGGGTCTAACAAAAAACTCGGCCCAATAAGGGTTCGTGGGTTTGCATGTTATGAAACCGGCTTATTTCGTGTACTTATCGAGTGCTAATTTCATCGTTTAGTTGGTAACTTATTTGGTTTTGAACTTACAATCTAAATCGGATTATTTCTAGCTTATTTTGAGACTTTTGAGCTTGTTGGGCTCCCAGCCCAATAAGAATAATAGGTTTTGGCTTATTGAAGCGTATTTGCCCCCTGGCTTATATTATCGGATATTTTCTAACTTGTTTGGAGCTTATTTAAAGAACTAAAAAGGGTTATTTTAATTACGTAAAAAGGGTAACAACCCGAGTTTCAGGTCAACGTTTATCCTTAGCTAGGATAGTTATTTTAATTACGTAAATAATTATAGTCGTTATGCTATATGTGGTTGATGAGAATTTCCATTTATTGGTGAATTTCATTCCGTGATTTAGTTTCTATTTGTTTTTAGCATCTAAGAAAGTCAGAAAAATTTATTTTATTGCTCTGAGAGCGTAAATATGTTAATTTTGTATTTTTCGTCGTTTCCTCGAGTTTTTGTAAAAACCGTGTTTAAAGGTCTTGTTTTACGAGGTTTAATGTTTTATTAAAGGTTTTAAACTATATTTAGTGGGACGGATTTAAAATATTTACAAACGTGGTGTGACTCGAGTTTTTGGCCGAATGTTATTTATAAAAAGGATGACTTGTACTAATTTTAAAAGAGATGGAGTATGGAGGGACTAGTTTTGCTAATATATCAAAGTCTAATTCTGTAAATAAGCACTTATACTTCTCATTTCATTCTTTTAGAAAATTTGTTCATCTGTTTCTCTCCTCTCCTTGTTGCCGTTCGAATACAAACACACACACACTTTTCATTGTCAAAAATTCATTACTCACATGCAATTAAATCCGTTTATATTATATTAATCCTTGTTCAATCCTCTACATTTCCCACTAAAGAAACCTCACATGCAATGAGTAATTAAGAAGTTGGGTTTTTGGTCAATTTCTATTGATTTGGTGTATAAGGAAGTGTTTCTAGTTGATAGATTATTGTTATATTAAAGTGGTTTAGTTTAAAAAGGTGGTTTGGTTGTCTTGCTTGTTTCGTCCGTACGGTTTGTGTTGGGAATCAAGTACTTCTACAAGTTTATACTACTGATGGAGTTAGTACTGTTATTAAAGACTTAGTGCTGCTAGAGAAGATTAAAGAATATAGACTAAGTCATTAGTACTGCTAGATATAATAGTTAGTACTGTTAGTTATAGTTAGTACTGCAAGTACATTATTAGTACTGCCAGTATATAGTTTGTACTGTTAGTAATATATAGTTAGTAATTTGTAACCTAGCAGATTAATAGTAATCAAAGTTCTATTTTATTCATTGTTCTTTTTAGCAGTATAAGTTAGTTTCCACATAACCTATATTGTTCATAGTCATTGTTTCTCTTGTAGTTGGTTTGGATCTATCCAGATTAGCTATCACCCTTAACAGGCTAGAAAGATCTTATCTGACTGGGATCAACAAGTGGTATCAGAGCTTGTTGAGAAACTCTAAGTAAGAAGAATCAAAACAGATCTGTTATAAAACTTTACCTTTTAGATCTATTCAATGGCAGGAGAAGATGAATTTCATGATGATAATCTACCACCACCACCACCAGTTACACCTACACAACAAGACCCTCACACTCTGTCAACTATTAAACTCTCTATTCTGAAGAAAGGTGAGTATGACATATGGGCCATGAAAATGGAACATTACTTGGGGCATACAGATTATCCTATATGGGAAGTCATACAAAAGGTAAATGGTCCATTACAAGTCTCAACATATACAAATAGACAAATAAGGGTTTTGCCTCCTAAAACTGTTGAAGAGATTTTGGCTAGAGAAAAAGAAAGAAAAGCAAGGACTACCTTGCTCATGTCTATACCAAAGACCATTTAGCAAAATTTCACAAAATGACTGATGCTAAAGAGATGTGGGAAGCAATCAAATCCAGATTTGGTGGCAATGATGAATCTAAGAAGATGCAGAAATACATTCTCAAGCAACAATTTGAAAGCTTTTCTGTATCTAACTTAGAAGGATTGCACAAAGGTTATGATAGGTTTCAGAGTCTTCTGAGTCAACTTGAGATTCATGGTGCAGGTGTCTCCACTGAAGATGTTAATCAAAAGTTTCTTAGGTCTTTACCTGCTTCCTGGTCCCAAGTACCCTTGATAATGAGGACCAAGCCAGGAGTAGATACTCTTAGTTTCAATGATCTCTATAACAACCTTAGAGTATTTGAGTCTGATATTAAAGGCTTTACTGCATCATCTTCCAGCACACAGAATGTGGTGTTTGTTTCTTCTGAAAGCACTAACAGTACTAATGATGTTAGTACTGCTTATGGTGTTTCTACTTCTTCTGGCCATAACTCACAAAGGGAAGGCTCTTCATTATACACTGATGAACTCACATACTCTTTCTTTGCCAATCAATCAAGTAGTCCATAATTGGATCATGAGGATCTTGAACAGATTGATGAGTTTGATCTAGAAGAGATGGATCTGAAATGGCAGGTGGCCATGATTTCTACGAGATTGAAGAAGTTTTACAAGAAGACATAGAGAAAACTACATTTTGATGCCAAGGAACCTGTAGGTTTTGACAAGACCAAAGTTGAGTGCTTTAATTGCTACAACACAGGGAACTTTGCTAGAGAGTGCAGATCAAAAAGAAATCAAGAAAGCAAAAGGAGAGATGCAGGGAACACTGGATATAAATAAAAAGACAATATGAGGAGACCTAGAAAACAGGAGGAACCTAAGGCTTTAGTAACTCTTGATGGGGATAGTGTTGATTGGACTGGTCATGCAGAAGATGAGCAAGAGAACTTTGCTTTGATGGCTTACAACAATTTAGGCTCAGACACTGAGGTAACATCTTGTTCAAAAGAATGTGTGGAATATTATGCTAAGCTTAAGAAATTATATGATGAACAAAGGGAACAACTTGATGATGCTAGTATAAAAATTCAAGCCTATAATCAAGCTTTAAAAAAGGTAGAAGCTTAATTGGTCTGTCATCAAAAAAATCAACTTATTTATGAAGAAAAAATTAGGTTTATGAAAATTGATTTAGATGATAAAACTAATGTACTCGCATATCATAAGAAACTATTAGCAGAAGATGTAAAAGAAAAGGAAGAATTAAAAACCAAACTTGAAAATTTTCAAAGTTCTTCTAAAGACCTTAGTAAACTGCTAAATAGTCAGATGAGTGCTAGGGACAAATCTGGGCTTGGATATGGAAATGAAATACATGAAGGTGTCTTAAGTTATGAAAAAGAAGTTCTTGAAAGTGTGTTTAACAGTAGGTCTAGTAATGTAGAATATAGTCCTGTGAATGATAGATTTGCAAATGTTGAAGAAATGCATGCAGTTCCCCCTCCAATGACAGGAATCTACATGCCTCCTAAATCTGATATGGGAATAGATAAGTCACAATTTACATATGGTCCAAAACAGTCTAAAACCAGTGAATTTGCTGTTAAAACCAGTGAACCTGCTATTAAAACCAGTGATTCTGCCTCTTGTGAATCTAATTCTAGTATAGAAACACATGAATCTATGCCTAAACCAGCTATAAATGAACCTAAAGCAGTCAGTAAACCTAAAGTTTGGTCTGATGCTCCTATCATTGAGGAGTATGAGTCAAACAGTGAGGATGAATATGTGATTAAAAATTCAAAAGAACAAGAAAAACCTAGTTATGCTTTTGTTAATATTGTTAAGCATGTAAAAACTCCTAAAGAAACCATTAAAGAACAAAACACATGTAGTCCAAGTCCTAAAGCTGATAAGAGAGACTGGTATGGTTTAATGTCAAAAAAATTAGGTTTGGGATATGGTTTCACTAAAAAGGCATGCTTTGTATGTGGCAGCTTTAGCCATATTATTAGAGATTGTGATTTTCATGAGAAAAGAATGGCTAAACAAGTTGAATTAAACAAACAGAAGGGTAAGGCTACTGGTCAAGGGAAGAATAGACCAATGTGGAACAATGTGCAAAGATTGAATCACCAAAACAAGTTTGTTCCAAAAGCAGTACTAACTAAAACTGAAATATTTCTAGTTAATACTACTAGACAAAATCTTTCTGATCAAGCAGCAACAACTAGTACTGCTAGGAAAGTTAATACTGCCAGACCCATTGTGAATAAAATTAGACCAAGAAATAATTTTTATAAGTTTCATTCACCTATTAGAAGGTCATTTAATAGAACAACAGCACCAAAATCAAATTTACAAATCTTAAAGTAAATGCTGCTGGGAACAAAACAGTTAGTGCTGTTGGGAGCTATAGGGAAACTGCTGTTAAGGCCTCAACAGGTTGTAATTGGAGACCCAAAAGACATTACTAGAACAAAGTCTCCAAATACAATAGTGGATCAAACTTTAGTAAAAATGTTAATTTTAAAGATCCACTAGGCAGACCCAAGTCAGCAATGGCTTGGGTCCCTAAGAGAAACTAATTTCTCTTATTTGATGTGCAGGTTGATCCACAAAAAGCTTTAAAGAACAAAGGGATTGTTGATAGTAGTTGTTCCAGGCACATGACTGGGAATAAAGCCTACCTTGTTGAATATCAAGACTATAATGGTGGCCCTGTTGCTTTTGGAGGAAGTAAAGGTCAAATAACTGGTAAAGGTAAAATAATAACCGAAAAGTTAGATTTTGAGGATGTGTACTTTGTGAAAGAACTAAAGAAATTTAATCTCTTTTCTGTGTCACAAATGTGTAACAATAAGAACAAAGTTCTCTTCACAGACTCTGAATATCTTGTGCTGTCTCCTGACTTTAAGTTGCCTAATGAAAATCAAGTATTACTTAGAGTCTCCACACAAAACAATATGTATAGTTTCAACCTAGAGAACATTGTTCCTACTAGAGGTTTAGCTTGTTTGATTGCAAAGGCCACAATTGATGAATCTAACAAATGGCATAGGAGGTTAGGTCATGTTAACTTTAAAAACTTAAACAAAATTGTGAAGGGAAACCTTGTAAGAGGTTTACTTTCAAAGATTTTTCAAAATGACCACACATGTGTTGCTTGTCAGAAAGGAAAGCAACACAAGGCCTCCTGTAAGGCCAAAGTAGTGAGCTCTATTAGTCAGCCCTTACTGCTTTTACATATGGACTTATTTGGACCCACATCTGTAAGGAGCATAAACCATAAGATTTATTGCCTTGTTAATGATTTTAGCAGGTTTAGTTGGGTGTTCTTTTTAAGAACTAAGGATGAAACTGGTAGAATCATTAAGGACTTTATAAGAAAAATTGAGAACCAATTAAATCAAAAAGTTAAAACTATTAGATGTGATAATGGTACAGAATTCAAGAACAATGACATTATTGAATTTTATGGGTCAAAAGGGATCAAGAGGGAATACAGTAATGCCATAACTCCACAACAAAATAGAGTTGTTGAGAGGAAGAACATGACCCTAATTGAGGTTGCTAGAACAATGCTAGCAGATTCATTTTTACCTAACACTTTTTAGGCTGAAGTAGTTAGTACTGCTTGCTATGTCCTTAATAGGGTGTTAAGACACCTTATGAACTTATAACTGGTAAAATACCAATCATAAGCTATATAAGACCCTTTGGGTGTCATGTGACCATCTTGAATACCATTGACCACCTGGGCAAGTTTGAGGAAAAGTTTGATGAAGGGTTTTTAGTTGGGTATTCTCTAAATAGCAAGGCTTTTAAGGTATACAATTTAGAAACCAAGAGGGTTGAAGAAAACCTGCATATAAACTTTTTAGAAAATAAACCTAATGTTGCAGGGAAAGGACCTAATTGGTTGTTTGATCTTGATTATTTAACTGATTCAATGAACTATCAGCATGTTACTGCAGAAAATAAAGCTAACAAAACTGCAGGTCCAAAGAAGCTAATCATAGTGCAAGTACACAAGATAATATTGATGCAGGAAACTCTGAAATGGAAGCTGAGCCTGCTCAAGAATACTTTGTACTACCATTATGGTCTTCTTATACTTCTACAGTCAAGAGCTCAGAAGCAAAGAATGGAGATGAAAAGCCTAATGGAGATACTAGTCCAAAGACAAATGAGGAGCCAAAAGATCAGGAGGATCAAGCCTTTTTGGAAGAGCTTGAAAGGCTTAAAAGATACGAAAAAGAGGCCAATGATGCAGCTCAAGCTTTTAGAAAGGAATTTGTTCAATGTATTGAGGATTTGCTTCTTCAAGCAGGAGCTACTAGAGCTACCAGTACTAACAGAGTTAATACTGTTAGCACACCAATTAGTATTGCCAGTCCTTCAAATGTTTTTAGTGCTGGTGGACTTGATCTAAACAACAATGACCAAGATGATTCTCAAATACCTGCTCTTGAGGATATTTATGACAATCCAAGTGATGGGATTTTTACCAATGCATCTTATGATGATAAGGGTGCAATGGCTGACTTCACTAATTTAGAAACCACTCTGAATGTTAGTCTTATTCCCACATCAAGGATACACTCCATTCATCCTACAACTCAAATTCTTAGAGATCTAACCTCAGCAGTTCAGAAAAGGAGCAAAGTACACAAAAGTTCTGGAGCTCATGCTTTTGTTAGCTATATTCAAAAGCAGAGATGAAATAATCACAAGGATTTCCAGCACTGTTTGTTTGCTTGCTTCCTTTCTCAGATTGAACCCAAGAAGATATCTTAAGCTCTTGAAGATAAAAGTTGGGTTGATTATAACACCCTGTGTTTTAGGGTTATTGACGTCGTCAATAAATTCATAATGTATCTTTTGTATTTGTACGCGTTTGCTTTAAATCGTAAACGTTAACTTAAATCGCGTACGCCAAAAATTAGCGTTCAATGTAAACGGGCATCAAACGATTAAACGTTTGCATCAAGCAAGTATTAAATAATTATTTTGAGAATAATTATGGTCTTTGTTCATTGTATTTTTATTGGTTGCGTAAATTGACTTCGTTTCGCGATAAATCGTGTTTAGGCATACCCGGAACCACCAAAAATTTTCTACGCTTTAACAAATACCCACTTTTATACCCAATACATAAAATTAACTCAAATATATCATATATCTCTTGCCATAACCGAATTCATGGCTAATTATTCAAAGAAATATCAAATTTGGTCAAGAATGGTCTTTATACATTTCTACACCATTAAAACCCCCCATACCTTGTTCCCCTTTGACCAAGAGTCTTCCCAAAGACCCTCCTCATGTTCCTTGGACTCCTATTGCACCTTTTGACTAGTTAAGCATATATATAATACTTATATGCATGCAAGTAACACATATATCGCCAAGTAAACACATATGTAGCTAAAACCATTAAGTAAAAATCCACAAACACAACCTCCTTTTGGCTCTCTTATAGCCCGGCTCAATCCTCCCCTTCTAAACCAACCATACAAAAAATTATATAAATACTTTACATACACTTCATATCACTATCTAAGATACCTCAAAGTATTTTGAAGGCCTTGATTAATTTATTTACACAGTGTTGAAGCCAGAAAATCAAGATTTGGGTCCGCTTTCATTTGGAAACTAGGGTTTTCTTGTTATAATCTTGCGGTTTTAAAGTCTAAACAAGGGTTTATCACCTTTCATTTGTCATCATCCTTACATCTCTCATTAGGTTTCTTAAGCCCATAACTTTTCAAGTTATATGATTATATATGCAAATGTGATGTATATGTTAGTGAAATAATACCATTAGGATCATGTTTAACTTGTACCAACATGTGATGTTCTTAGCGATATAGTCTTTATGAGCTTATAACAACTGGTTGTATGGATGGTAATATGAAGTTATAAATGGATACATAAGTATTTTACAATCTTAATTAAGCTTAAAAAGTGTTAATGTTAATTAGGGTTTTAAAAGATCACTTGATATGGTTCCAGTTAAGTATGATAAATAAATTGGTAACTTACTTTATGAGCTTTAGTCAATGATTATTTGAACCACAAACAATAAATTCATAATGGAAAGTAAAAGACTTGTGTACCACTTTTAGTAAAGTTATAAAGTGCTATCATATAAAAAACAAGTTTGTAAAATGGACTTAACTAACTCACTCCAAGTTTCTGTCCAAAATTCGTGTATATAACATATTAATTTATGTTTTTATAAAATAATACGATTATGACGATTCCGAAAAAGTACTAGAAAACTTGTTCAAACGGTTACGATAAGCCGAAAAACGTTATAGTAAAAAAAAGTTATACGGATACAATAAACCGGATTTATAAAAGAATTTTTATAAAAAATTTTTTATAAAAATTTTCAAACAGCAAGTTTGATATTTTTAACAAATAATACATATTTTTAGGATTCCATAGATTGTTAATGAATCACCATACATTTTTCAATTTGTAACGAAGGAGTTATGAATTTCGCGAGTTTACGGTAATTAATACTTTTATAAAACTGATTTATAAATAGTTTTACTGTTCATGACAGAAAGTTATATTTTGTAAACCTTATAAATTGATAGGATTTTCAATAACGAGAACGTGCTCGAAAGAATCGTTAAAAACGGAGCTATAACGAATAAAATACGACATTTACGGGTTTTACGACAACAAATACGATTTAAATAAAAACTCACGTTCAATCGTGTGAAACTGTAAAAGTTACTGTTCACCAGGGGTCAAAATATGGATAAAGGTCAAATTATAGATAACTCGTAGTAATCGAAAAAGATGGGCATAAAAACGTTTAAATATCGGGCTAAAAGCGAAAGTTATGCTAGTTTTACTAAAAAACGGTATTTTTAAACGTTTTTATTTTTAAACACATTTTTACCAAAAAAACCATTGTTGGTGATTGACATATTATAGAATTATATGTGGTTATCAAAGGTACTATAATACTAGGGAGTTTCAGAATGAGGCTCCTTAGGGGTGGCGTATAGACTAGTTGATGGATTTTGATTTACATGTGTCCTAGCTCCTCGATACGGTCAACTACAACGACCTCTAATTGTGATAGCTTCGAAACGATTAGTATAGATGTGACTAACGTTGGACCTGTATCACTGAGTTAGTTAATCGAACGTTACATGGTACTTATTGACCTATGATAATTTAGGGTGCATTCGATCTTTTACGTGCACGCTTTATCTGGCGATATTTAAGTTATCAGGAACTCATGGTGAGTTCATAGCCAAACATTTTTCGATTTTCAATGATTTATAATTATGGGGTGGAAACATGCTTTGTTTTATAAATTGGACGACAAGGGATATTTTATAATTGATTACCATGTTTTGGCCTTAAGGTGCAGATAACCCAGTTAAGTCCCATGTCATGAACTGTCAATTGCATAGATGTAATTGAAAATTACATTAAGTGAGCGCGAATGTTATTTAATAGATCTATTTGGGAAACGACCTCCCCGTTCGGGTGACTAGCTATCACTAGGAACGAACGTTATAGCATGTCGAATTTGGGATGTTTAGGGTTAGACATCCGGATGGGCGTAAATTGCAATATATATTTTAATTGCAAGAAAGCTTCGTCGAGCTATCATAGTGTCATGAGCTTAGTGTAAATGTAATCTAGTTTTGTGATGTCTGCATGTGTTGCATTATCACGGGAAAAGTCTTGCGGTCCTGCATATTATGATTTATCAAACCTATGAATTCACCAACATTATTGTTGACGTTTTAAAGCAATGTTTTTCAGGAGATCAGTAAGCATAAGGTGCCAAGGATACATTGGTGATTTTGTTTTGGGAAGTCATGCTAAAGATATGGTTGTTTTATGTTGTAAACCAGTATCTTTGTAATAATAATCAGGAACAAGTTAAAGCTTCGGGCTATTTGTATCAAATATTTGTTAAATCCAATGTATCAGTTTTAAAACAACTTTTTGGTCGTTCTATATATATCTTGTGTTATTGATCTATGAAGTAACACGCCCCGGACCCTTATTCCGCTGCGACCCAATATGGGGGTGTTACATTGATGCCATGCAGGAAGAGCTGCTGCAATTCAAGATTTAGAAAGTTTGGATTCTGGTTGATTTGCCTTTTAGAAAGAGGGCAATTAGGACAAAATGGGTTTACAGGAATAAGAAGGAAGAAATAGGTGTTGTAGTTAGAAATAAGGCAAGGCTGGTTGCCCAAGGATTTAGACAAGAGGAAAGGATAGACTATGATGAGGTTTTTGCTCCTGTGGCTAGTATTAAAGCCATCAAGATCTTTTTGGCCTTTTCTTCTTATATGGGATTCATAGTTTATCAAATGGATGTGAAGAGTGCCTTCTTATATGGCACAATTGATGAGGAAGTGTATGTGTCTCAACCTCCAGGTTTTGTAGATCCTAAGTTCCCTAAGAAGGTCTACAAAGTTGTAAAAGCTCTGTATGGTTTACACCAAAGTCCAAGCGCTTGGTATGCCACTTGTATCTAATTGCTTGGTGAAGAGTGGATACAGAAGCAGAGACCAGTAACAGACTCTTTCATCAAGAAGGACAAGAAATGATATCATGTTGGTGCAAGTTTATGTAGATGCACTATTATTTTTGGTTTCTACATACGATCAGTCTCGTACCGGTGTGATGGACGTGAAGGAATTGATGAGAGCAGACTCACCCCGCACCCCACACCCACCCTCTAATCTTCCCACCCTCCCCTATGTTGAGCTTTATAGGAGAGCTCACCTTCTTTCTTGGATTACAGGTCAAGTAGAAAGAAGATGGTATTTTCATAAGCCAGGATAAGTATGTTGCAGAGATCCTAAAGAAGTTTGATTTTACTAGTGTGAAGATTGCTAGTACTCCAATTGAGACCCAGAAGCCTTTGACCAAGGATGAAGAAGCTGCTGATGTGGATGTACATCTTTATAGATCCATGATTGGCTCTTTAATGTACTTGACTGCTTTTAGGCCTGATATTATGTTTGTAGTATGTGCTTGTTCTAGGTTTCAGGTAACTCCAAAGACCTCACATCTTCATGCTATGAAGAGGATCATTAGGTACCTTAAAGGAAAACCCAAACTAGGCCTTTGGTATCCTAGAGTCTCATCATTAGACCTGGAAGCCTACTCAGATAGTGATTATGCTAGAGCAAATCTTGACAGGAAATCCACAATAGGAGGTTGTCAATTTCTTGGCAGGAGACTTATTTCATGGCAGTGCAAGAAGCAGACAATTATGGCTACTTCTACTACAGAGGCAGAGTATGTTGCTACTGCCAACTGCCGTGGGTAAGTTTTATGGATTCATAATCAAATGTTAGACTATGGGTTCAATTTTATGAACACAAAGATCTACATTGATAATGAAAGCACAATCTGCATTGTAAAGAATCCAGTATTTCACTCCAAGACAAAGCATATTGAGATTAGGAACCACTTCATTAGGGATGCTTATGAGAAAAAGCTTATCTAGGTGCTTAAGATTCACACTAATGATAATGTGGCTGATCTTTTAACTAAAGCCTTCGATGTTACCTGGTTCAATTTCTTAATTGTTTCCATTGGAATGCTCAACCTATAGCTACATCAGTTGAGGGGAGGTTCATGTAAATAGTTAACAGTTCTTAACTTCCATTCATGGGTTATACATAAATATGGATCCTTATGAATTCTCGCATGTCTATCTAGTCTTTTCTAGTGTGCTTGTGATGAATAGAGGCATGTTGTTGTATGATTATTAAAGACAAAGTTAAAACTGTTGAGGCAAAAAGCTAATACTGTTAGTCTAATATTAGTACTGCTGAGCCAATATTAGTACTGTTAATATAACTTAATACTGTTGGGAAAAGGACAACCAAATAAAAGACCACTAAGATATCTCAGTCTTGTGGATCTACTAATCTTGTACCAGATGAGACTGTCCATAAGGAGTTGGGTGACAGAATAGAAAGGGCTGCCACTACTGCTTCTAGCCTTGAGGCAGAGCAGGACAGTGGTAACATAAACTAAGACCCAATCCATGGCAACACTTAATGAGTCAAATCCTTAGGGAACTGATTCAGGTAGTTGTCCAGTGCCAAGAAAACCAACATTGGGGATGTAGATGCGCAAACTTGGTTTGAGGACTACATTTACAGTCATATGAGCAACTCTCTCAAGAGTTAACACACTTAGAAGTGGGGAGGACAGTATACAACTAAAAGAATTGATGGCATCATGTATAAAATTGTCTGATAATTAAGAGATTTTGGTGAGCATAAAAGAAAAGAGAGAAGTTGTGAGCCAAAACAGAAAGAGAGATGTGTGTATAAAAATAAATAGAGTGAATTGGTGAGCAAAAAGAATTGAGAGAAATTGTGAGTATAAAAACAGAAAGAGAGATTGTGAGAATCAACATTGGAACAAGATTGGAGTTGATACTGCTTGGCATAAAATTAATATTGCCAGTATTAAGTTGGTACTGCTAGGCATATCTTACTACTACTAGGCAAAGTTAATACTGCTAGGCCAAAATTAGTACTGCTGGGTGTTGGGATTCTAAATTTGATGAGACAAAATAAATAAAAGAATGAAACAAAAGGATCAGAATCGTCATTAAAGAATTCTTCAAGCTGGTGGAGAATTATGAAGATTTGGTCAAAGATGTTAAAGATAATGATTAGGAAACATATTAATGTGATTTAATGTGATTTAAATAGTTTCCTTATCTATTGATTAGCTTCCTTTGTAAGCCTTAATATCCCTCTATATAAAGGGTATTAGGTGTGTAGGTTTAAGATATCCAGAAAAGTGTGTGTACACAAAGTGTTAAAGATGTAGACGTCTAGTAGAGTTGGTGTAGCCCCAAGGATCTTTGATCCCTGTTAGATTGTAACCGTTCTAGAATTGATCATCTAGAATTGGGGCTTGGTGAAAACGTATGAATGGTAAACCTTGTTGAATATCTTTGTTCTTATTCCGCTTTGTTTTTATAACTTATGAACATTGATATTATTGTAGATAAAGGTCTAAACAACCTGAACTTAAACGATCTTTAGATTCAACATGTGGTATCAGAGCCTCGTGGCTCTCGATCTAGGATCTACAAGGTTTTTGAAGAAACCCTAAAACCCTAATTTTTAAGAAATCGATTTGTGGTTAAAGTTTTATGGGGTTTTGGAGTTAAATTGATATAGCAATATTTATAATTGTCCTCTACCTATTGGTATGCTAATCAATTGTAAATCATTATTACTATTAAGAGTTTCTTGGTGTAGTTGATTTATGATGATGGATCTGGACCTCGTCGTATACATTCTTTTTATCATCATCATTATTAGGGTTTTTATGCGAAACCCTAATACCATGGTTGCTCTTCGATTTGGTTTGATTATATTCGATCTTTGTTTTCTTTGTTCATCTATATGGATTGTTTGCATAACAAGCATCATGTGTGATTGGTTATCATGGTTACAGTTTGGGTAACATGATCTCTATGAAGGTTCGAATGGCAGTAATGAGAAAAACATTGGAACAGTTGGGCTCAAAATTTTAATGATGTTCGAGTTTATTTACACTGCTTGAGTTGTCGGAGAAAAGCAGTTTCCACTGCTACTTATGTCCGATAAAAGCAGTTTCCACTGCTAGTTATGACCGATATCGGACAGTACGTAATTTTTGGATGGTTTTGGATTTCGAACAGAACTGGAATTATTTCAGTTTATTCTTATTTTATGGCTCGTTTTGAAGATTATTTGAAGAAGTGATTACGAAGACAATTAAATATTGTTTATTTGATGTTGTAGTTGGGTTTCACAGGTGCGTGTCTTATCATATCTTAAAGTCATGTTTATAGCAGGACATTGATTTTAAAGATAACTTGTTCGTGCTTTAATGGTGTTGACGAAGACTTGACAAATCTAGCAAAGGTCTCTTTTTTTTTTTGTTGTGATTTTTTTCTCATGGTGCTCAATGCTCACATTTGCTATCACTTTAAGGAGTTACGTTGTAGTGCTCAGTGTCTCATATAGTTGAGGATTTTGTCAAGAGATTGCGATCTACTTATATTTTGGTCTTGGTATGAGTTCGACGTCACGTGGATAGTGCAAGACATAAGACACAAGTTTGGGAGATTCTACTTCTTCATCAAATTCGTTATATTCGATTTTCTTCATCAGTGATCACTACATAGAGCCTACAGAGTTCGAGATTCAAGAGATGGTAAACATATGGGTTTCAGGGGAAGCTTATTGATTAAATGTTTAACCATCTACATGCACCATTTGAGGGGAAGTGTTTACAAGTTGCTTATCTACTGAAGACCCCTATTGGATGATTACAAAAAGGGGAAGAAGATTATAGAGATATGATTTGCAGCTTATCATATATGGTGGCATGATACAAAGGATATCTGATTAAGGGGAAGCTTGGAAGTTTTGTTTCATTCAGGGAGATGATTACATCTCAACTTCAGAGGAAGCTTTGGCTTTATGATGAAGTTCGTACACGACTTTGTTTGTTTTGTCATCATCAAATAGGGGAAGATTGTTGGGATTCTAAATTTGATGAGACAAAATAAATAAAAGAATGAAACAAAAGGATCAGAATCGTCATTAAAGAATTCTTCAAGCTGGTGGAGAATTATGAAGATTTGGTCAAAGATGTTAAAGATAATGATTAGGAAACATATTAATGTGATTTAATGTGATTTAAATAGTTTCCTTATCTATTGATTAGCTTCCTTTGTAAGCCTTAATATCCCTCTATATAAAGGGTATTAGGTGTGTAGGTTTAAGAAATCCAGAAAAGTATGTGTACACAAAGTGTTAAAGATGTAAACGTCTAGTAGAGGTTGTGTAGCCCCAAGGATCTTTGATCCCTGTTAGATTGTAACCGTTCTAGAATTGATCATCTAGAATTGGGGCTTGGTGAAAACGTATGAATGGTAAACCTTGTTGAATATCTTTGTTCTTATTCTGCTTTGTTTTTATAACTTATGAACATTGATATTATCCTAGATAAAGGTCTAAACAACCTGAGCTTAAACGATCTTTAGATTCAACACTGGGTGACCGTAAGTACTGTTCAAGGCATAACAGAATTTCCTTATTTTAATATAGCCGTTAAGATATTTCCACCAACTTGCCTTGCTTATAGCTTATAGGGTTTGAATAATTGAAGAATTCTTGATATTTCTATAAATTCATAGGATTTCTTCAAGATAAGTATAAATCTTTTTCAGTCGGTCCAATTGAAACCATTATAAACTCTCTCTTATCTTAATTAACTCTACCACATTCACATACTTTCATAAAAGAACTCATCCCAGAAGTTTATTCACTCCTTAATCAAACACATAGCAAATTTGGAATTTTGCGACAAGCATATTATGGTGGCCTACTTCGAGAAGTCTGAAGGAAGTGAAGGGTTTCATTAGATCATTGATTTTTTGAATTTTAGACACATCAAGTATGCTCTCACAGAGAATCCAACAATATATGTCTCATTTATCAAACAGTTTTGGAGAACAGCTACTACTAGAACAAGAGCTAATAGAGAAGTGGAATTATCTGCTACCATAGATGGACAAGTAAAGACTCTTACTGAAGTCTCTCTGAGAAGTCATCTAAAGTTTGATGACAACGATGGTGTTACTACTCTACCCAATTCAGATATATTTGAGCACCTTGCTCTAATGGGGTATGCAACTGATTCTGAAAAACTTACATTTCAAAAGGGTTATTTTTCACCTCAATGGAGATTTCTACTACATACTATCCTCCACTTCCTAAGCCCTAAGAAAACTTCCTGGGAGCAATTTAGTAGCAACATAGCAACTGCTATAATTTGCTTGGCCACAAATAGGGTTTATAATTTTTCAAAAATGATTTTTGATGCTACAGTTAAGAATGTAGGTAGCACATATAAGTTTTTGATGTATCCTAGATTTATCCAACTCTGTTTAAACAAGCAAAGGAGACTTCTTCAACCCCACACCAGAACTTATGTTGCTCACACCCTTACAAATAAAGTTTTTAATAACATGAAGAGGGTTACAAAGGGATATACTAGGGTGGACACTGCATTGTTTTCCACAATGCTTGTTCAGGGTCAAACCTTAGAGGGAGTAGAATCCACAGCTGCTCCATCAACTTCACAACCACCCTCCACTACACCAATCACTATACCTGAAACACATCAATCCCCTCATTCATCACCTACTATGCCAACCTCACATGAAGCAGAGGAGCCTACAATAATGCCTTATGATTCACCTCTCCCTAGAGTTCATACTCTTGGAATTAATGAAGGTAGTATGACACTATCTGAATTGACGGTTTTGTGTACCAATTTGTCAACCAAAGTAACAAGCTTGGAGACAGAGTTGGCCCAAACCAAACAAACTTATGGTTCTGCTCTTACCAAATTGATAAAGAAGGTGAAGAAGTTAGAGCAGACAGTCAAGTCAACTCAGGGTAAAAGGAGAGCCAGGCTAGTTATTTCTGATGATGAAGAAGGTCAAGGGGATCCCTCCAATCAGGGGAGGAGTTTAATTGAAGAACTGGATTTGGATGCTGAAATTTCTTTGGTACCTCCACATGATACAGAAATTCCAGAGAAGACTAGTGGTGATACTGAGATTCTCCTACAAGAAGAAGAACCTACTGAGCTTGTAGAAGACTTTGGTAGTGGTGAGAAAGGGAATGAAGTTAGTACTGCCACACCTGAAAGACAAGTTTATACCAGAAGAAGTGCAGAAAGGAGAAAGGATAAAGGGAAGGCAATCATGCAAGAAGAAGAACCTGTTCAGAAGAAGTCTAAGAAGCAGCTAGAACAAGAAAGACTAAGCTATGAAGAAGCCATTAGACTACAAGAACAGACTAATGAAGAAGAAAGACAACAAATTGCAAGGGATGCAGAGATAGCTAAACAGTTACAAGAAGATATTCACAGAGCTAGCCAAGAACAAGAGAAACAAAGAGTTGTAACTGAAGCTGATCCAACTAAGGTTATTGATTGGAGTGATCCCTCTGTGATAAGGTATCATGCACTTCAAAATAGACCTAGATCTGTAGCTGAAGTGAGGAAGAATATGTGCAAATACTTGTGTAATCAAGGAGGATACAAGATGAGAAATTTCAAGGGGATGACTTATGATGACATCAGGCCAATATTTGAAAAGGTATGGGATCAAATTCATGAGTTTGTGCCTATGGATTCTGAATTGGTAATTCCAAAATCAAAAGGAGCAGAATCTGTTAAGAAATCATCTACTGAAGAAGAAAAGAAGAAAGATGATAGTAGCAAGCCAGCTGAAGGCAAAAGGAAGAAAACACTTGCCAGGAAAAGAGCAAGTGGAAAAGATAGTGAAGAAAGTGCTAAGAGACAGAAATTAGAAGAAGATACTGAGAAAGAAGAGCTTCAAGTTTACTTGAACATTGTTCCAGAAGAAAAAGGTCTTGATGTTGAATCATTAGCAACAAAGTACCCAATAGTTGACTGGGAGACACAGATTCGAGCAACTGATAAATATTATTATCAAATCAAAAGAGCAGATGGAAGTGTTAAGCATTACAAGATATTTAGTGCTATGCTTTATGATTTTGATAGGTAAGATGTGCTAGAGTTATACAAATTGGTCAAGGAAAGATTTCAGACTATAAGTCCAGAAGGCTATGATTTATTGCTTTGAGGTGATCTGAAGACAATGCTTGAACCAGATGAAGAAGATGATATATGAAGAAATCAACAAGACTGGAATCTCATAAACTAGAAGTTGCATAATTTTTGTAGAGTTCATGTGATTTTAATGGATACTGGTTTAGTGATTCATATGATGGTGGAAAAGAAGTATCCTCTGTCACAAGATACTTTGTTAAAGAAGTTGAATAGAAGACTTGAAGTAGATCATCAAAGTGAAATGGGATATGAGCTCATCAGGTTTATCAGGTCACAAATACATCAGTAGCATAGGAAGACTAAAAGATGTCAACAAGAAGAAACTTGAGATTTGGAGATAAATCACAAGTTTAGGGGAGGATTGTTGGGAATCAAGTACTTCTACAAGTTTATACTGCTGATGGAGTTAGTACTGTTATTGAAGACTTAGTGTTGCTAGAAAAGATTGAAGAATTTAGACTAAGTCATTAGTACTGCTAGATATAATAGTTAGTACTGTTAGTTATAGTTAGTACTGCCAGTACATTATTACTACTGCCAGTATATAGTTTGTACTGTTAGTAATATATAGTTAGTAATCTATAACCTAGCAGATTAATAGTAATCAAAGTTCTGTTTTATTCATTGTTCTTCTTAGCAGTATAAGTTAGTTTCCGCCTAACTTATATTGTTCATAGCCATTGTTTCTCTTATAGTTGGTTTGGATCTATCCAGATTAGCTACCACCCTTAACAGACTAGAAAGATCTTATCAGACTGAGTTCAACAGTTTGGTCAAGGGGGAACCATAGTCAAGTCTTGTTCTAGCTTTGTGAGTGTTTACTTGTTGTTATTTGTTAATTTATTTTATGATTATTACATGTATGTAATTGTAGCTAGTTGATTCAAGTGCAAAATGGGTTTGAAAGTATTTCAAGTATGAACATGAGTTTGATGGTTTTAGTACATGTTTTTAGGCTAGTTAAACATGTTGGAATGGTTGGATTTTGGTAAAAATAAGTTTTGATATAACTTTGTGTTGACTTTTGTTGACCAGAAAGTTTGACTTGACCATAGCGTGTCGAGAAATTTTTGAAATCTAAATTAGGCTTTTGAATATGATAAAGGATGTTCTAAGGTCCGTTTTGATATAAAGTAGGCCTTATAACTCCTAAAAACAAAGATTTTACGGCCGAGTCAAGATTGGATTATCTTTGAGTAAAAAGTCAACTACAAAGTTTGACTTTTGAAAGTCAAACTTACGTATACTTTTGAATATATTTTATAACAAGCAAAGGATTCGTAATGTTAGTTAAACTAAGATGAATCATAAGTTTGTGGGTTTTTATTATCTTTACTTTCGGCTAAGCTTTCGAAAAATGGAATCTTTATTTGAAAAACGTTTTTGTGATATTATTAAGTAGTCAAGCGAAATGTTTTACGTCGCACTTGGAGATTCTAGTATATAATTGTATATACGTAATAGTAATATATATATATATATATATATATATATATATATATATATATATATATATATATATATATATATATATATATATATGCAAGTATGCAATATATGATATGTTATACTTTTAGTCACGTGTCGCTATATATGTACTATATAGGTCGCGGTTGAGACGTGAAGTTTATTGCGCTTGTTGATTGATTGATTGATTTGGATCATTTGCTTAAGGTGAGTTCATAGCCTTGCATTAAATTCTTTTAAATGTTTTAAACCCGCGAGGGGGATACATGTTTGTTTTATAAATCAAACACATATGATTTTATGGTATGCTGGACCCGATTATGAGATTGTTTCTGCATAAGTTGCTATTGTCAAATTCCCTTATTTCATGAACCGTTAATTGCCTTGTTGTGAAGTAAACACTAATGCATTAAATAGATCTATTGGGTTTGACAACCCTGTCCGGGGTTTGAATCCTTGTGACCACCCTGTCAAACAGACATTTTATTATTAGAAATTCGTAGGTATATGACAATAATACCTTGTTTGGGGCACCTTTTAGCATATGAAATGCCATATGTTTTGTTAACGTTCGGTGTCATGAGATTATTGCGTGAAAGAAAAGAAGTTGCTATACATTGCATTTGTTGCTTTGTTTTCCCGAGAACTAATACTATGTTCAAAGGTTTTTACTTATTGATTAATTTAAACATGAATTTCACACAACTTTGTTGTTGACATTTTAAACATGTTTTATCCCAGGTATCCAAGGCTGAAGGCAATGCTGGCGTGGAGATGTCGTGCATGTGATGAAGGATTTTATGGAAAGATTTCTTGTGTGTTTCGGTCTTTCAAAAACAATATCTTATGTTGTGTCTAAAACAATATCTTTTATTTGAAAACAATTTGTTTTTCATGGTTTGTAATAGACAGTGGTTACGATTCTGTGGGACCTAAACGCACTTTTAACTCTAAATAATTATGGAACACATGTTTGGTAAACGTCTTATTTGAGTCGTTTTCTATTATCGTGGTGACGGATGTTATTTAGTAACACTAAATTGCTAATTTCCGCTGGGCAATTCGATGCCCCTCGGGGCGGGTGTTACACCAAAGCAAGAACTCTCTGTTGTAAAGTTGTACACAATGCCATCAATTCCTCAAGTTTCAGACTATCCTCACCACTGAGCAGTTGATCATTGGAATGTTTAGATACATTCTCCTTATTGACAACCTCATCTGCTACATTGGTTGCAGGACCACTAGGCTGAGGTACCTCAGTATTCTTTCTCTTTGGCTTCCTAGGTTTATGTTTCTTTTAGGGTTGAGATGATGATTCAATAATAGTGGGTGTGTGATGGGGATCCGTTAGAATTGCTGAACCTTCACCCATTTCTTTTGAGCCTGTACCATCATGGTTGGGAATAAAGGCGTGACTCTTCCAGAAAAACCTTTTCCCTCCCTCTTCATGTTCCCAAAGATATTTTTAGTATGAGAGGGGGTAACATAAATCCTTTTATGATTTGACATATCACCAACTTGTTGGTCCAAAAAGACTTGCACAAACCTTTGATACATCAAAAATTTGTTCACATTATCCAAGTTCTTCACCATACTTTCAAATATGTACTTTGAAAAGTTAAACTTCTAGTTTGTAGCTAAACAGATTATTGCAGAAGCCATAGTGCTACTAAATTCATTCCATGCAGTAGTCTTAGCACTTAGGCATTGCAAAATGGTATGAATAAGGAATTTCCATTGTGGGGAAAAGAATGCCTTATAAAAAGTAAGCTTTTGTGAAAGTTTCTCATACCCTATTAGTGTAAGTTTTTCAAAGATAGTAGCATTGGGTAGACAATCAGTACCTTCAGCATCTTCCAGTTGAAGATCTCTTCTTACAATGGATTCAGTTATGACGATCTTCTTCCCATCCACTAAGGCTTGCACTATACTTCCCCATTGACAGTTTTCGCCTTGACAGTAGCCCAGAATTGTTCAATACACGAAGTGTATATTGTAGGATTAACGGTTAAAGCATAATTGATAGGGTTTGCATTCAAAAAATTGACAATTTGCTCAAACCCTTTACTTTCAGCAGGTTTAGACAAAAACGCAACCAAATTGTGAGTATCAGTAAACTTTAGATCCGACATTGTGTTGGGTTTTGATAATGAATGATGAAATTGAGTTAAGGTTTGTGATTAGGGAGTATATGATTGAATGAAATCGATTAAATGAGTGATTGAAACCCTTGATCGAAGTATTTATGAAAACACCCTCAACAACATTAACGTTCACCAGCAGTTGTAAGTTTATGCCTGGCAGCATTAACTTTTAACAGTAGTAGTAAGTTTATGCCTAGCAGTATTAACTTTCAACAGCAGTAGTAAGTTTATGCCTAGCAGTATTAACTTTCAATAGCAGTAGTAAGTTTATGCCTAGCAGCATTAACTTTCAACAGCAGTAGTAACCCAGCAGTAGTAAGTTATGCCTAACATCATTAACTTTCACTAACTATAGGCTCATTCACAAACTCTTTTAGAATCTTTCTTGATGATCATCTCATGGACTTTGAGGTTTCCAATGAGCTCATCAAGAGATAGTGATGTTAAGTCTTTCGACTCTTCAATCGCCGTGACCTTTGCTCTCCATTTAGGATGTAGAGCCCTAAGAAACTTCCTTACGTAGTTCTTACTAGAATAACCTTCATCAAGAGCTTTAAGACTAGTAATAATAGTATTAAATCTAGCAAAAGCACTATCTATAGATTCGTCTTCGGAAATGACGAATTGTTCATATTGTTGAACCAAAAGGTCGATCTTATTATCTTTGACTTGGCTATTACCTTGATGGGTGATTAACAAAGTTTTCCAAATTTCTTTTGCCGTATTACACATGAAAATTCGTTCATATTCTTTTCTAGGCAAAGCATTGTAAATAACCATTTTGGCTTCATTATTTTTCGCAAGCCTTCTTTTAAGATCATCAGTTTGTTTTTCAAAAGGGACAACCTCATCGAGTTTGGTTTCCGGATTTTGAATAATGGGTTGAAAATCACCATTGGTAATAACATGCCAAAGATCTAGATCTTTTGATTTAACATATGTCTCGAATCTATTTTTCCAATAAATAAAACTATCACTTTCAAAAAGTGGTGGTCTTTGCATAGATTGCCCTTCTAGATATTTGTCGGAATCCATAGATCGATCCAAGCTTTAAAATACAATATATTTTAAAAATCTTGAGTGACCTTGGCTCCTGATACCAATTGTAGGAAACTAGAAGGGGGGTTGAATAGTTTACCGGTTAATTTGACCGTTTTAAAACTTTGCTTATAAAATGCTTTGATTCGAGTTGTATGTCAATCAATCAACAATATGAATCACAACTAAACTATCTAATGTAATGAACTAAGTAAACAATAACAATATAGAGAGATAGAGAAAGAAACGATCAAACCAAGACACCAAGATTTATAGTGGTTCGGCTACGAAGCACCTCTTCGTTCCTACTCCACTCCCCGAGTACTCCACTCGAGATTTCACTATGTCAACAAGCTCCCTTTAGGCGGAGAAAACCGTTTACACGTCGCTTACTTTCTTTTCCGACACTAAGCTAGATGTCGAGTCCTAATCTTAGCTAGAACCAATCTAAGACTTCACTAAGTCTTTACACACTCACAAGATATATACTCTTGGATTGACACACAATCCAAATCACAAATACACAATTTACACAATTGGATCTACACACAATCCAATTTACACAACAACACAAAGTTAATATAATAAAGACTTGTGATCTTGAGGAGGAAGAAGGAGATCACTTAATAACAATTCGTATGTAGAAGAATACGATTGTTCTTCTCTTGCACTTGATTAGAAGAAGAAGGGAGGAAGAAAGAATTAATCACTTGAAACAAGATCAAGGTATGTTAGTGATTAAGATATGTGTTTTAGAAAGAAAGAAAGAAGAGAGAAAAGTAGATCTGAGAAAATTCGTGGCAAGAGGTTCTGTTTTTCAGATGGGGTGGCCCAGTATTTATAGGAGACAAAAAGAGCCGTTGTGCTGGCGGCGGTCCCGGCGGTCCCAAATATATTAGGGGGCCGCCAGGCCTATAAGGGGGCCGCCGTAGACTACGCTCCTCTTTTTGTCTTTTTGTGGGGAAGGTGTTATCTGTTTTAGAACCTTCCATTTTGGGGGGAAAATCTGATTTCAAATTTATTATTTTAATAATACATTTCTTTTATAAATAAATATTTTGTTTTTATATTTTTATAAAAACACTTTTGTAGAAATGTAAGGTTTAAGAAAAATATTTTCTTAATCACTAATCATGTTTAATGATTTGTTTATCCATACCTTAAGTGATTAATCTTAGAAATAGAATTTTATGGTTAGTAATTTATAAACGTTTATTTTTATTGTAAACTTTTTTACATTTTGTTATTATCAAAACATCGAGAGGTCAAAAAATATAAATAACTTTTTTAGACATTATTGTATTAACAAGCTCCCCCTTTTTTATGATGACAAAATATAAACTCAATTAGTATAAAATTGGAGGTTTATAAATTACTAATGAGTTTAATTCTATTTCTCCCCCTTTTTGTCGAATCCAAAAAGGTTGATCGTCGAATTGTAGTAGAGAGAAAGAAATCAACGATTAAAGAATCCCCCTTTATGTATGATCCCCCTCGTTCGGGGCACCAAGGGATCGATCTTGCGATAATTTGTTTGCTACAAAACAAGGTTAGAAGTACAAGTTCAAGCCAACATAGCATGATAAATATCTCAAAATTATAATCCACGCTTTTGAAAACTCATAAATAAAGTTCATTCAAATTCTAAGAAGAGCATATATAGCCATATAGGACAATATATGAAGATACATCATAAGATAATCATAACCTAACATAGCATAATTAGAGCATCTAATAAAATTAAACAAGTAGATGACTATTGACTTCATAAGATGTGATACCCAAAAGATAGTGAATATTTATTTGAGCAAATTAATCATTTGGGAGTGATTAATTGAGGAGTAAGAATGATGGAGATGGTGAATCATTGTGGTGATGGACTTGTGATTGAGATATAAGACGGGTGATAAGGAATTAAATGAAATTAATTTTATTTCTTAATGAGTATAAGTGGTTGGTGATGTACCTACAACAATGACAAAAACTAGCATGACACCCTACTTGAGCATTAGTAGAAGGTGGAACCAATGGGTGTGGTAAAGAGGGTGGTGTAGGAGTTTGAGAATCAATGAGTGTGGAGATGGTGTAGAGTTGATTAATAATTCGATCTCTTTATGGGTTGTTCATAGGTGGTGAGATAGAGTGAGGAGTGTTAGTTGGAGGTGGTGGTGGTGAGTCATTATGACAAGTAGGTGATGATTTTAGAAGACGTGTCTTACGTTTCCATACTTGGCGAACCGACATTTTTGGTTTTCTCGAAAAGTTTGGGTGATGATTTGAGTAAGACATTTGGGTGAAAGAAGAAGAGAATATGAGGAAGATGGTGACGATGAAGAAGATTGATGGTTTAAATAATAAAAAAAGGTAAAAGGAAATGGCAAAGCATGGTGTTAGAGATGAAGAATGAAGAAATTGTGTGTTCAAAGAGGGAAGTTCCAGCAAGAGTCTAGGACTAGGGTGGTCAAAGTAGGACTAGGGTGGTCAAATACATATGAATTACGTATCTCAAAATTTGTTCATGAGATCATTATGCATGTGTTTGAAAACGTTTTTGGATTGGATTAACAATGCATAACAACAGTTTTATTATGTTCCTAACGTGAGTGATTTGAAAATAAAATTAGGGTTTTGGTTCAAATTCAATTTTTCAACAAATTCACAAATTTATGCAAATCCTATATCTACGGGAAGCATATTAGTTCTACATTGTATCCTAGTACTCTTAATTGTACAAAAATGAAAGAAAAATCAAAAATCCCCAATTTTAATTTTTGGTGTTCATCATGAACCCTAGACTCAAATTGAAAGAAAATAGATGAAATGACTTACAATTGATGATCTTTGTGATATTAGGATTGATTATTTGTGTTGATTTGATCTTCAATTGATGTTTTAATGGTTGAATTTGAGTTTTGGTGGGTTTTGAGTCATGTTCGTCAATGGCAGCATGTAAGGGGGTGTTTGTTTTTCTGTTTTGAAAAATTTTGTATAAGTGTCCCATTTTGTGACTTGCTGGTGGCGGTCGCATATTTACTGGCGGTCCCAAATATATTGGGGGGCCGCCTATATGGGGGTCGCCCTCAGTAAAGGGTTTTTTATTTGAGTTTTTGACAAAAATTTTAACAAAGAGGAGTGACATTTTAATTTGCATTTCATTTCGCAAAATAAAAATACTTAAAGTACTTCGGATGAAGTATTCAAGTTGTCACGACACGGAGTGGAACACAGACTAGAATCGAAACTAGAAGAATGAGAAGCGGACGCATAAGGTTTATGGAATGTGTTCCATCATTCCTAAACCAAGACATAGATAGTTAAACGATTCACGTTTAAGGGGTTTAGTAAGGATGTCGGTGATGTTGTTGACGGACGACACTTTTTTGATTGAGATAAGTCCTTTCTGGACATTATCGCGAAGAAAGTGATGACGTATTTCGATGTGTTTGGTACGAAAATGTTGCACCGGGTTTTTGCTAAGGTCAATCGCGCCTTTATTGTCGCACATGATGGGAACGTCGTCGAGTCATACGTCGTAGTCGATGAGAGCTTGTTTCATCCTTAGTGCTTGTTGACATGCCTTTTTGGCGCTTACGTATTCGGCTTCGGAAGTGGATATAGCAAGAGCGGTTTGTTTCTTCGAGAACCAAGATATCAAACAACATCCTACAAACGTACAAATACCGCTAGTGCTCTTTCGGTCCACATAATCTCCCGCATGATCAGAGTCGGCATATACTACGGTTTCTATATCGGTCCCCTTAGGATACCATAATCCTAAGTGCGTAGTGCCTTTAATGTATCGGAAGATACGTTTAATCGCTTCAAGGTGAGAGGTTTTGGGAGCCTCTTGAAAGTGGGCACAAAGGCAGACACTAAACATGATATCGGGCCTACTTGCCGTTAGGTATTATAAACTACATATCATGCGTCAATACTTGGTACTATCTACCGACTCACACTCTTCATCTTTTGTGAGTTTAGTATCGGAGGACATGGGGGTTTCATTGGTTTAGACTCTTCTAGACCAAATTTCTTAAGTATTTCTTTAATATACTTAGATGATTGAAGAAAATACCATCTTTCATTTGTTTTATTTGTAATCCAAGGAAGAAGTTAAGTTCAACCATCATGCTCATCTCGAACTCGTCATGCATGATTTTGACAAATTCATCACACATGTCTTGACAAGTCAAACCGAATATAATGTCATCGACATATATTTGAACAATGATGAGATATGAACTTTTCTTCTTAGTAAAAAGAGTGTTATCTACCATTCCTATTTTATATTCATGTTTAATAAAGAACTCTTTTAATCTATCATACCAAGCTTTGGGTGCTTATTTAAGACCATATAAAGCTTTCTTTAGTTTATAAACATGATCCGGTTTTTCAAAATCAATGAATCTCGGAGGTTGTACTACGTATACCTCCTCATTGATAAAATCATTCAGGAATGCATTTTTTACATCCATTCAGAATAATTTAAAATCTAAGGCGCAAGCATAAGCTAATAATACTCTAATGGACTCAAGTCTAGCAACCGGGGCATAAGTTTCATCATAATTGATGCCCTCTTGTTGGTTGTAGCCTTGAGCAACTAACCTAGCCTTATTTCAAGAAACAATAGCGTTCTCGTCTAACTTATTTCTAAATACCCACTTAGTTCTTATGATTGTCATATTCCGAGGTTGAGGAACTACTCCCAAACGTCGTTAGCAATGAATTAATTTAATTCTTCTTGCATGGCGACTATTAAATTTTCATCTCCTAATGCTTCATTCACATTCTTAGGTTCTATAGTTGATATAAAACAGTAGAAGTTACTTTGGTTTTAGGCTTGTGATCAAAGGGTTCTTTGGTTGAGGTTTCCTATAAAATTTTCTAGGGGATGGTTCCTAGATTCCTTAATATTGACTATTTTGTCAATCTCTAATGTTTCATCCTCAACAACATTTTCTAGGTTTTTCTTTTCGATTTCCCTAATAGCTTCTTCTTCATCTAAGTCATCATCCACCAAGGGTGATGTCTTAGAGGGTAAAGGAGTTTCATCGAATGTCACGTTGAGTGATTCTTCTATTTTCCTAGTGTGTTTATTAAGAATGATATAAGCTTTACTATTTTGCAAGTATCCTAAAAAGACACCTTCGTATGACTTTGGGTCAAACTTGGTAAGGTAGTCTTTGGTGTTTAAAATGAAGCACTTGCTTCCAAACACTCTAAAATAGTCAAGAGTAGGTTTCCTACCTCTCAAGATTTCATAAGGTGTTTTTCCTAGGATGGCTCTAATTAGGATTTGGTTGAGAATGTATGTTGAAGTATCTACGGCGTTACACCAAAACTTTTGTGGTAGCGATTGCTCGTTCAACATGGTTCTACTCATTTCTTGAAGTGTCCTATTTTTCCTTTTAACCATGCCATTTGATTATGGAGTGCGTGGAGCCGAGAAGTTATGAGTAACACCATTGGCATTACAAAAATCTCCAAATTGCACTTCATTATCAAATTCTCTACTGTGGTTGGTTCTTATTGACACTATTGTAAATCCTAATTGGTTTTGGATTTTCTTACTAAATATTTCGAATTGATCGAAAGCTTCGGTTTTATCCTTAAAAAATCTAGTCCAGGTGTACCTAGAGTAGTCATCTACTATGACTAAGGTGTAACGGTTTCCTCCGTAACTCCGTACGGCGGATGGACCAAAAAGATCCATGTGGAGAAGTTTTAAGCATCTAGTCGTTGAGACTATGTTCTTAGCTTTGTGACTAACGTGAGCTTGTTTTCTAATTTTGCAAGCATCATAAAAATGTTGATCAAACTTAAGCTTAGGTAAGTTTCTAACTAATTCCTTAGAAGCTAACGATTAAATGAGACGCATATTAGCGTGACCTAATCTCCTATGCCACAATATAGAGTTTTCATCAATCGTTGCAAGACATATTTTGTCTTTTAGCTTATTTCCTAATTTCATCACATACAAGCATTTCTTCCTAATACCTCTACCTATGAATTTACCGTCCTTAGTGATTTCACTATCATGTTCAGAAAAGGTTACTCTACACTTATTATTACATATTTGTCCTATACTTAGCAAGTTAAATCCTAAATTATGAACATGTTCTACATTATCTATTTTGAGAGTCATTAGAGATCGTACCTTTGCCAATGATGTTACCGCAAAGATTACTACCAAAAATGACGTTACCTCCATTATATGCCTTGTAAGTGGAGAAGAGCTTTCGGTTGCCCGTCATGTGTTTGGAGTATCCACTATCCTTGATTCATTCGTCGGGCTTCAAGTCGACTCCAAGGCATATCTATTTATATAAGACAGTAACTCAAACATTTGGTCCCCAATATCTCATGGGTCCAAAGTTGTTAGTGCCAAAAATTCCTTGCATTTGATGCAATTGGTTGGGATGTGAGAACGGAAGACACATTTCCTATAACTTTGACGCGGAAAGTTGTTCCAACTTACGGGAAATCCATGAGGTTGGTTTTGTCGACCAACATGTCTTTTTGGTTGCGGTGTTTTAGGACGAGAATAATTATTATTGACTCTTCTAGGAGGTGGAGTTTTTGATCTAAAATTGGTTTTTGAAAATCCAACTCCGGGCTTTGTCAATGGTTTATAAAATTGTTTGACTTCATTGTCACTAGCCACAGGAATTTTGACTTTGTTTACAATTATGTGTTTTGGTCTAGGACCCAAAATAGATTTTTGAAAAGACACACTTTTCTCAGAACCAGGCGTTGCTGGTGGCGGTCCCATATTTATTTTGGGGGCCGCCTGAACATTAAGGGGGCCGCCCATATTTATGGGACCTCCATCAGAAGACGTCTTTTTCTGAGCTTTTACAAATTTTATTTCCTTAGTTCCACTAGATGATGCTTCAAATGAATTAAACCCTAAACCTAATTTATCACCGGAGGGTTTTTGATTATTTAACATTTCATTTAAGCAATGTGTACTCTTTTCAAATTTGTTTAATCTAGTAGATTCTTCTTTGAGCTTTTCATTTTCAATTTTAAGTGTGTGACACTTTGCACAATCAATATCAACTCCCTTGTTTTTCTCGAGTGTGGACAATTTATCTTTTAATTCTCTAAGCTCATTTTCTAGACTATTTCTAGTAGCTTTTAACTTTTTGTTTTTAGTGATTATCTTTAGACTCATTTTGCATAACTTATCATATTCGTTGTCTAAAGCTATATCATCAATTGATGAGTTTTCATCACTAAAGTAAGAAGATTCGGAACATACCTCATTTGGTGCTTGAGCTACAAGACATGTCTCGTCTTGGATCTTTTCATCATCTTCTTCACCGCTATCGCTCCAAGAACCTCCAACAAATGCTCTTTGGTTCTTGTCTCTCGGTGGCTTTGGACATTCTCCAATAAGATGATTTGGATCTCCGCATCTAAAGCACTTCCTTTCACTTTTGCCGTTTTTGTCGTCTCGGCTTCTTTGAAAGGTCTTTTTGTCGTTCCGAGGGTGTCTCACGAATCTACCTCTTCTCTTAAAGAACTTCTTGAAGTCTCTTACCGCCATGGCGTACTCTTCGTCTTCACTCCCGGAAGTTGAGCACTCTTCATTACTAGATTCTTTCTTAGCCTTTAAAGTAAGAGATTTCCTTTCAACTTTTGCTTTGACTATTTCAGAATCTTTCTTGATGATCATCTCATGGACTTTGAGGTTTCTAATGAGCTCATCAAGAGATAGTGATGTTAAGTCTTTTGACTCTTCAATCGTCATGACCTTTGCTCTCCATTTAGGATGTAGAGCCCTAAGAAACTTCCTTATGTAGTTCTTACTAGAATAACCTTCATCAAGAGCTTTAAGACTAGTAATAATAGTATTAAATCTAGCAAAAGCACTATCTATAGATTCATCTTCGGAAATGACGAATTGTTCATATTGTTGAACCAGAAGGTCGATCTTATTATCTTTGACTTGGCTATTACCTTGATGGGTTATTAACAAAGTTTTCCAAATTTATTTTTCGGTATACCACATGAAAATTCGTTCATATTCTTTTCTAGGCAAAGCATTATAAATAACCATTTTGGCTTCATTATTTTTCGCAAGCCTTCTTTTAAGATAATCAATTTGTTTTTCAAAAGGGACAACTTCATCGAGTTTAGTTTCCGGATTTTGAATAATGGGTTGAAAATCACCATTGATAATAACATGCCAAAGATCTAGATCTTTTGACTTAACATATGTCTTGAATCTATTTTTTCAACAAATAAAACTATCACTTTTAAAAAGTGGTGGTCATTGCATAAATTGCCCTTCTAGATATTTGTCGGAATCCATAGATCAATCCAAGCTTTAAAATATAATATATTTTAAAAATCTTAAGTGACCTTGGCTCCTGATACCAATTGTAGGAAACTAGAAGGGGGGTTGAATAGTTTACCGGTTAATTTGACCATTTTAAAACTTTGCTTATAAAATGCTTTGATTCGAGTTGTATGTCAATCAATCAACAATATGAATCACAACTAAACTATCTAATGTAATGAACTAAGTAAACAATAACAATATAGAGAGATAGAGAAAGAAACGATCAAACCAAGACACCAAGATTTATAGTGGTTCAGCTACGAAGCACCTCTTCGTTCCTACTCCACTCCCCGAGTACTCCACTCGAGATTTCACTATGTCAACAAGCTCCCTTTAGGCGAAGAAAACCGTTTACACGTCGCTTACTTTCTTTTCCGACACTAAGCTAGATGTCGAGTCCTAATCTTAGCTAGAACCAATCTAAGACTTCACTAAGTCTTTACACACTTACAAGATATGTACTCTTGAATTGACACACAATCCAAATCACAAATACACAATTTACACAATTAGATCTACACACAATCCAATTTACACAACAACACAAAGTTAATATAATATAGACTTGTGATCTTGAGGAGGAAGAAGGAGATCACTTAATAACAATTTGTATGTAGAAGAATAGGATTGTTCTTCTCTTGCACTTGATTAGAAGAAGAAGGGAGGAAGAAAGAATTAATCACTTGAAACAAGATCAAGGTATGTTAGTGATTACGATGTGTGTTTTAGAAAGAAAGAAAGAAGAGAGAAAAGTAGATCTGAGAAAATTCGTGGCAAGAGGTTGTGTTTTTCAGATGGGGTGGCCCAGTATTTATAGGAGACAAAAAGAGCCGTTGTGCTGGCGGCGGTCCCTAATATATAAGGGTGCCGCCGTAGACTACGCTCCTCTTTTTGTCTTTTTGTAAGGACGATGTTATCTGTTTTAGAACCTTCCATTTTAGGGGGGAAATCTGATTTCAAATTTATTATTTTAATAATACATTTCTTTTATAAATAAATATTTTGTTTTTATATTTTTATAAAAACACTTTTCTAGAAATGTAAGGTTTAAGAAAAATATTTTCTTAATCACTAATCATGTTTAATGATTTGTTTATCCATACCTTAAGTGATTAATCTTAGAAATAGAATTTTACAGTTAGTAATTTATAAACGTTTATTTTTATCATAAACGTTTTTACATTTTGTTATTATCAAAACATCGAGAGGTCAAAAAATATAAATAACATTTTTAGACATTATTTGTATTAACAGTCTTTTCACAAGTAAGGACTTAATGTTCATATCTTAATAAGAAGATATAACAATTATTAAACTAAAGTAAATCAATAGTAAGTTTAAGTTAATTTCAAACTCTATGTTTATGATTTCCAAGAAAACATAATCATGTAGCTTATCTTTTTGTCTTGACACATTCTCTTAATAGGGCTACTTACATTAAATGTGTAGGAGTCCTAGTAGAGTAATAGTTTTCTTATTTTGCAGTCAAGAAACCATTAGTCATATTGTTCTAAGTTGTTCCTTGCACATAATAAAGATTTCTCCCACGTGTGCAGGGTACAACTTCTTTGCATAAAACAACACCACACTAGTTAGTTTGTTTGTATTTACAATATCGCAGTGTCAAGCTCATAGCTAGTGTATATATAGAACTCCATCTATTAATAAGGAATCATGCAAAACTATTAAAGATAACATTTAAACGGAAGCGACATATCAAAGGCAACAAGTTATCTAGGATAATACACAGTGATTCTTTACTAAATGAAGATGTTTCACACTTGGAAAGTAATTTATTATTTCAAGCCAAGCCAGAAATAAAATAGGATGCCTATGAGGTAAACAGCTCATAACTCCCATTGAATTTGACAACATTGCAAGTTTGTCATTTTCATTTATAAAATGCACTACTCCCACTAGATCTGGCAACGTTATGAGTGTTCCTTCACTAGTGAAAGTAATTGCAATTTATCTTTCCATTTATTGAATATCTACACATTATTGCTAATGTGAGTCACATAGACTAGTAAGCAAGTACTTAGATATGCAAGTAAGTGTGTTCAAGTTCTAGCCATCTCAGCAGTTTATTAACTTGAAAAATTGGCATGCAATTCCTTCTTTATCCGCTCACTTTGCCTCAAGGGTGTGTAGCGTCTCTTACTGGTTTAAGGAAACAGCTATAGACACGAGTTCTCTAGTTATTGCCTTTCACATTATGCGGTGGTATTTCTGTCTTCCAATCAAACCTCATAAATATGTCTTGTTTACAACAAGATATTTTGTTCTTGGTAGCTATTGACACAAGTTCTCTAGTTATCCAAGTTTCTTATTCTGATTCAAAGATTTCAAAATCAAAAAAGGATATTGAAGCAATCTTGAAAGAATAAGAAGTCCAATTAACTTAACATGAAGTTTGGTATGAGTTCGGTTGGAATTAAGGATAATTCTATCATTCCTATTATAACTTTTCCAAAAGTGAAAAGTATAGGAAATAGTTTTATTTTCCCAAGGAAGATAGACACAGTTTGTCTTCAACAAGTAAGATTACGGTATACGTTGCATAAATACATTAAAAGAACTTGCAAAGTTCATTTTAAGTATTTTTTATAATTCATCCCTTAAAAATTAACTACCCATGTTTATATAAATAAACAATTAAATTTACAAGGGTCTAAGATCCAACTTGACGTTCTACCATCAATGCAGTTGATCTACTAGAAATGGTATAACTCAAAAGGTAGTATGCGGGAGATAATTGCCAACATGTGCAACTCTTAGCCATTATGGGGCACAAGGCAATATAATCTAGAATTATAATGTCAAGTAGCATGTTTAACCTCATCGTATGCCTCGGGTCGAAGGTCTGACCAACCATACTCGATATAAGTCGTCCAATACAAACTCTGTAATTTTATAGTCTCGGGTTTGACCATACGATTGTTATATTACCGTGTTTTGTAAATTCACCTAAGACTGTCTTAGAGTAAAAGAACAAACTCAAGTGATTTCATACTTGGATGGCAAATGACTTAATTTTAAGGGTATAAATATTTGATAAAAACAAGCTTACCAAAATTGTATATAAGGAAGCATGCATACAACCTTATAACACTAGTTATTTTAAAACATTTCCAATTTTGTTTTAAAAACTTTCTTTAAATAGAAATCCCATAATTTTATAAACCACATGCCATTTATAAAATCAGGGTTACCATGTATACAATATTTCCATGTATAAGTGATCTTACTACGTATACGGTTAATTCCTCACGGGAAATAATCAAACCCTAGTAACGATTACGGCATACTTTAACTATTGTTAAAACGTTTATGTAAAATTGTTTATTCTTATGTTGTTCCGTAGCAGGCTCCCTTGCGAAAACCACTAAACCCATGTGTTATAGAAAGTTTGCAAGATTTAACAAATTTACGTATATAGTCCATGATTTAGCAAAGTGTACATATCCATGTACATACAATAA
>BQNB010029652.1:0-37569 GCA_026074375.1 Tanacetum coccineum
TACAAGTTGTGAACTTATTTATGTTCAACAAGTGTATTTTTATGTTGTGTCCTAATGAGATTTTTATTTGATCTCTTTTGGTTCTAGGCTTAATAAGTGCACTTTGGCTTTAGTGATTGGAGGCTAGAGCAGACTACCACCTTTTCAATATCAACGTTCTCAGAGTGTGAAGTCAATAGATAACGTGTGTATCTCCGTGAAATGAGACAAGAATCTTTTGAGAGAAACTTGAATGGATGGCAAGGGTTGTGTATTGCATCACTAGGTCTATGACGTCTTTCTTCAATACCAAAATTTATCTTTGTGAATACTAATAGCATATGTATTGACCTAGTTTCTACCTAAAGTGTATGAAGGGCTTCTTTCTTTACACCCTTTACCTTACATTTCTTTTTCATTCTTCAACCCCTTCAATGTTTACCAAGACATCATTACTAAACCTTGTTGTGATTGTTCTGGTGTTAGCTCATTCTTTAGTCTCCATTATTCCATTTTCTCATTCTTCTCTACATTATACCTAAGGACTGCTATTTCTAACTATGGAATGTCCTTGGGTAGATCCCTCCGGTTCTGGTTGGATCATAGGACTTATACATAACCTTAAATACCTTATGACTTCATTGACGTCGTGAGTTAATTGGTTGTTGGGTATAGTGATCAAAACTATAAAACCATTTTAAAATCAATCAAAGTGTTTGAAATAAATCAAAACGGTTAACAGTTTGAGAGTTTCATTCTTTTAAATGCTCCTCCTACACATGTGCATCGATATTCGAAATTGTTTCGCACATAGAGGAAAGAGTTTATTATATGCACTTAAACTCTAAAGACTTATAGATCACATTACTTTTTCATTGATCATATTTTAATAAAGTTTCCCCCTATGAAAATAGTAAATCTCTTAGTATTTTCATACCAATTGATTCAAATTTGATACATAAAAAAGTTTCATGAGGAGAAAAATAATACCAATTATATATTGCATGAATTAATGGAATATTTTTCTCTTACTCCACCTCAATTTCACACATATGACACCAATTGAGAGAATAAGGTTATGACTTTGTAAATTCTATGTGAAATCGAGGTTGAGCTACTGAAATGTTGTAGACACACTAAAATAGACATGTAGAGAATGTGTCTAAAAACATTAAAAGTTTGGTTTTAAAAGCTCCCTATTAAAAATTGATCCACTTCTAAAATATGATTCGACTTTTGAAATTTTTGTGAGAAGGGAGTGTTGTACACACAATTTTGAAAGATTTTGAAAATCCTTTTAAGAAATTCTTAAAAAATTATGTTCAACAGTTTTGAAAACCAATATTACTTGAGCTTAAGGACTTTGAATGTCTTTATAAACTAGCTCGAGTCTTAGAAGTTGTTATCTTCTCGTTGTTAGGATAAATGTACATGAGTGAACACTTTCCTTTATTTAAAGAACGAGTCCTAAGCTGATATTTAATTAGAAGTCGTGTGTCTCGAGCAAGAAAACGTTTTGAAAAAAATGCTCAGGACGAAGAAAATTTCTCTTCTATTTAAGATAAAGCACACTGAAGCGTACACTTTTCTTTTCTTGAAAAATGAGTTCTGATCGGAGGTAATCAGAATTCATAATCTTAAGTTCAAAACTTTAAATGTTTTGTGAAAATAGCTCAAGACCAAAAAGATTGCTCTTTTCGTTGTTAGGATAAGTTATCTTTAAAGATAAACTTTCTTTTATTTGAAGTACAGGTTATGTACTGATTTGTACATAAGCCATAAGAAAATTTATAAATGACATGTTTTGAAAGCATTTGAACTCTTGTTCGGACTTTATTTACATACCCATGTCAATATTAATTGACATTCCTAGGCATGTAAATATTATCGATACCAAGAGACATGTCAAAAAGCTTGTTTTTGGAATTTTATTCATTTTTTATTTTGTATTTGGTTTTTGAAATTTTTCTGTTTTTGCATTTGCTTTTTGAGGGTTTTCTATTTTTGTATTTTGTTTTCTGAAGATTTTCTGAAATAATCAAAAATTGAAGTTTGAAAAAGTGTAGAAGATGGTATTGTATTTACATTTATTGAACCCTTTTGAAGAAATGGGTTCCGAATCCATTGAAGTACCTGCACTCAAATAAGAAGTGTTTGCACAAATAACAGTGTTAGGAGTACATGTTTCCTTTCCTAATGGTAAAGCACTATCATTCGTGTTAATGCAAGTTTCAACAATCTTCCTTGTGGGAATCCACCTAAGACCAACATAAGTAAAGATTCTACCCGTTGGTTTCCATGTAAGGCCAGATCTAGGAGGCGTTGTTCTCATATACACAACGAAAGCCTTATTTGGAGAAAACCTTTGTCCTATAGGGATATGTGTGTAATGTTTATTAGAATCCCTTTTCTTTTCTACGGGTATGTATCTTTTTGTTGTCTTATGGGATTGTGCATCCTTTTTCTATGCATACGCATGAGAATTCACCTCAAAGAGGTATTTCAAAATGCACGCATCGTTATTTGTAGTGTAGATGCACTTTTTCATGTCGAACATGCCAAGTCATTTAACTTCAATAAAGGCTTTTGATTCCTAGGTTTTTTTGCTATGTGAACAGCTTTGTTTGTTACATTACCACTCATGGAAGGTGGCCAATTCCTAGGTTATTGATAAGAGTTCCTAGGTTTCGGTTTGCCACCATTAACAGTGTTTGGAAATCAAGCAGTCTTTTGCACACTAGGTTTAGAATTTAAAGCTTGGTCTTTTTGAAGTTGTTCCTTTTTCTTAGCTTTTTCTAGGTAGTAGTTATGAACCATGTCATTAGATCTTACAGATTTTTTGGTGATGTTTTTGACACAATGTTTGAACTATTCCTAGATGGGTCTGGTGCATTTACATGATGAGGTTTTGCAATCACAGTTTGTCTTACTTAAGGCCAAGAATGTGGAATGACTGGTTTTGTCAAATCATTTTTCTTAACAACTTGGGAGGCAAACTGAGTTTTTAAAAATTAAGATCATTCAGATTTAAATGTAGTCGGTTGTCTCACAACTAGTTTATTTCTGATTGTTTGCAAAGGCGGTTTCTCCAAGATTGATGGTTTTCCAAAATTAGTATCCACACCCTTACCTTTCATCTTGTTCTAACTTTTACGCATTTTAGCGTTTGAAATCGTCTTGTCTTGTAACTGAGCTTTCAAAGCACTTATTTCTAGCGTTTTACAGTTGAGTTCATCAATCAGCAAATCATTTTGTTCTTTTAAAAGCTTTTTATTTATTCCATGATATCAAAGGTTGATTTCCCCAAGAGTTTTCACAAACATTCTTTTCCTTTTCTTGTTGCAAAGCAAGTTCAAGTTCAATACAGTGTTGTTCTAGATTTGCAAAGCATTTGTCTGTTTGTTGTTTTTTACTCTTGGAAAGCCCAAGTTCAAGATTTTCACATTCTTGACATTTCTCTAAATACAAACATTGCATTTTTGTTTGTTCATCAGTATCATCAAAAGAATGAAGAATAACAGACATGATGTCATTCGAGAGACATTCTTGAAGGAGTAGATCATATTCATTTGAAAATTCTGCCTTTTTGATTCAAATTCATCAACCTCCTTTTCAAGAGATTTGACGTATTTCAAATCTTCATACATTTTCTCTTTTAAAGCTTGTTCAAAACTCCTAATATTTTTCAAAGCATTGTGAGCAACTGGAATTAATAGTTTTTCAAAAAGTTGCCTTATGTCGTCTGTAATTGGTTTATACCAATCCATCTTATGTTGTTGCCATTCCGTATCAACTATCACTCTTATGTTGTTCGCATTGGCTTGAACATCTTGGAAAGCATACTTACTTTTTGTTATTGATTTATGTTTAGGCAAGTATGCGATGTTTTTCACCAAATTTGTTGGTCTTTTCTGAAAAGGTGTTTTGAAAATGTTCTTTTTCACTTCATTTGAAAAATACAATTGCTCACGAGACTTTTTTTGTTGTGGAACGAAAAGATCATAAAGGTTATTTAGTTTTGTGTAATTATATGGTTTTACTAAATCACCCAATTTTGATCTACTTTCTTATGTAAGACGAATTGTTTCTTCATTTTCGGGAGCAAATATATTCGTAAGATCATTATTGTCATATTGAACATTGTACAAACACATTTTCTCCCATTGAGATTTCTTGAGGTGCTCAAGATTTGCAAAAGTTAGCAAGCATCGACCATTATAATACGAACTTAGTTTAGGTGTTAGTATAAAAATAGCTTGTGCTGATTGACTTGTTTTATAAACAATGTTACTTAAAATCTTTACTTGATTTTCCAAAGAAATCTATTTATCCTTGTCTTTGTCTTCCCTGTCTTTGAAATCCTTTTTCTGTTGTTGTTTTTCTTTAAAATGTTAGAAATCTGTCTTTCATGCATAGAGATCTGATTTACTAGCTTGGCATTTTCCTGTTTAACATAAAAAAATTCATATGCTTGTGTTTTTGAAGATTCATTGTGTCGTCATTTAGTTTCTACCAGTAAACCAAGAGCTTTTTGACATTCAAGTTTAGCTTTCTCTTTTTCTTGTGATTTATTTGAAAAACTTTGTACTTCTCAAGCTCATTTTTGCAAAACCAAAGCTCTTGAGAAAGAGACGTGTTTACTTTCTTCAAATCTTTATTAATCTCTTTGTTTGATTCAATGTCAAGTTTTAATTTTGCAATTAAAGAAGCAAGTAACACACGTTCATTGTCATGTTTTGCAGCATGCTGGTCAACCTTTCTTACATTATGACTCATATCCAATGAATCAAAAGTGACATTACTATTAATCTTTTCCATCACATATGTGTCATTGATGAATTCAGGTTGCTCAGTATGTTGTTTTTCAATAGCAAACACATTATAGTCAGCATTATTTGGTACCTCAGCCATTGACTCTATGTCATAGGAATGTCTGATATCCGTATCATTCCCAAAATTGCTTCTTTCACTGCATTCATTCCCTGACCTGCTGCTTTTATTCCCAGATGTGCTGCTTTCTTTCCCAAATGTGCTACTTTCTTTCCCAGATGTAATGATTTCATTTCTTGTATTATTGCAATCATTCTCTAAACTGTTTGCATTCTCTTTGTCTGTAACTATCCCATTGCTGTCTGTGTTACCCGAACTAGCATCCAATGCTTTAATCTCTTGAACCTGGCACTCTTGAATCTACAACTTTCTGTCATTCAACCTTTTCAACTTTTTTTAAATCTCTTATTCATGAAGTGCTCTTTCAACAATACAATTCCCAATGGACTCCATGTATTGAATTATCAAGTCTTTGAAGGATTGGGGTTCCATTCGAGTGTATTCTTTAAAGATTTCTCTTATGTGATGACCATCGTAGTTTCAAGGCTCTAACACTTTCGAATGCAAGAACTTGTCACACTACACTTTGATCATATTTAAAGAAGACTTGGAATCCTTTTCATGAAGTAGTTCTTTGTTTAGTAGATTTTCTAGGTTATCCATATTGTAGAAAAATGTAGACTTAAAGGTGCTGAACTCTTCACTGTAGAGACGTCTAAATTCATACTAAAAGGAGATGTGTATGGGATATCCAAAGAAATCTGAGTAGGATAAACGTTGAAAGGTTTATTTTAGTACATCAAAATTGTATATGCAACTCTATTTCATACTCTTTGCTCGCTTTTGCATTTGTTGCATCTTCTGTTCCTCTGAATCCGAACACGAAGATAAAGTATTTTTTGTTTCCATTGAATCTGATTGTGTGAAATGAATTAAGGATCTTAAGAAGATAAGATTTTTTTGTGGTTTATTTTGGTGTTGTTTTTATTGTTGTGTTTCAATGAACTATTCGGCGATTATAGTGATAATAAAAAAATTTAGGTCAAAATTTTAATTTTCCACCGAAGTTTGGGTTGAAATTTTGTAAGTAAAACATACACGCTTGGGTCAAATTCACAAGTTCCGAAACCTTAACTTTTCCGTAATCCCAAATTACGAAACCTAGTCCGTGAGTATGAATTCCGTAACCTTTCCGAAAATACTGATTCTGAAACCTTTCCGAAACCAAAACCACAATTTTCCGAAACCTCATATTACGAAACCACAAATTCCGAAAGTCCAAATTACGAAACCAAAAGTGCGAATTCCGAAAGTCTAAATTACGAAACCACTATTTCCAAAACCAAAACTTTCGTAACTTTAACTATTCGAACACTGATGCAAAAATCACTTAGAAGACTACTTTTTAACGTGTTTTATTCCAAGATTTTGATGAAAACTAGTAGCAACCACATAAAACTTTCATAAAAATCAAAACTTTATGAACCATGCACACTTAAATAAAGATTTTTGATATTTTTTTTGATATGGGTTTTCGTAGCAAAATAAGATGAAAAATAAGCAATAAATAACGTGAAAGCTCCTAGCTTTTTTATTAAGACTCCTTTAAAACTTCATAAGCTACTATAAAAGGCTAAACTTTAACACAAATAAGCAAAAATAAGATGTTTTTAAGCATAAAACACCACGAACCAAAGACTCTTATTTTTTTGAAAGCTAAAAAAATTCCGAAACCCCTTTTTTTCAAAAAGAAACGATTTTTAAACCACAAACACAAACAAATCTACCCCAAGCTCTTGATACCAATTGTTAAATATTTAAATACTAATACAAATCACACATATTATAAAACCATACATTTACAAAGAAGCATTGCCTGTTTTCCGTCGGGTCGACCCGACGCCCGACCCGTCCACCACACATCACAAAGATCCGTTCCTGACCCGCTAGACCTGACCCAACCCGTATTATACCCGAACCGATTTTCTTTATACCCCGGTCCATACCCGCTGCCTTATACCTCCCAACCCCTTTGCCGCTCCACCTAAACTCACACTCTCTCCCATCTTTGGTATTTAGTTTCTTTATCTGTTTCCACGTGGGGGCTAAGTGTCCATTGCAAAAGCTAAAGCTATACCACCACATACTCGGATCTATTACTCAGAACATACATCTCTCTTCGATGTCGCCGACCTCTTCGTTGTCGCCGTTCATGTTGTGTGGCGTTGGTGGTCGATTAGTGACGTTGTTGAGCTTATGTGGGTGGTTTGTTTTGTGAGTGAAATGTTTGGATTTTGTTTCTATTTTTATGTTAAATCAGAATTGAGGTTAGGCTTTGTTAGAAATTGTGGGTTTTATTGTTTTTGGGTTAATTAGGGTAATAGTTGTTAATGGATTTTGAAAAAATTAGGGGTTTATTATAATCTAGGGAAAACTTTAATTTAGGGTTTTTAAATTTTTAGGTTTCTTGCTTTTGTTTTTGTATGTTGCTTATTTTTAATATTAGTTTTATGTTACTATAATGTGTGAAGTCCCAATGAAACGGATCTTCTTTAGCCTGTTAAAGCTTAGTTAACTTAGATAAATCCAAACTAACTGTATAAGAAACTATGATTGTGAATACTACAAGTTATGCGGAATCTAACTTGCAATACTAAGAAGAACAATGAATACTAAACTTGAATATATTGATTGCAAATATTCTGCCTAGGTTACAGAATAACTAACTATAAATTGATATGTGTTTGCTGTGTAAATTAATTTCTCTAACTATGCCGTAGGGTTCCTTTTATACACTAAGGAAACCCTAATGGGCTTACAAAACGCGTCAAGTGATCATGCATATCTATTCCTAATATAACTCATGCATATCACTTTAGCAGTACTAACTATATAATACTAACAGTACAAAATATTAACTAACAGTACTAACTGAACTGGCAGTACTAACATTTGTACTGGCAGCACTAACTATTATAACTAGCAGCACTAATGACTTAGACTATTTTCTAAGTTCTTCAATAACAGCATCAAGTTGAACCAGCAGTACTAACTTCCAAAGCTAGCAGTATTAAATTGAATCAGCAGTACTAAGTTGTAGAAGTCCATAATTCCCAACAATCCTCCCCTAAACTTGATATTCACTATGTTAATCATCAAGTTTCTTCAGTATAAGCATCTTGATCACTAGGAGGATGTATCCAAACACTTCTTCATTCTTCTAGCTGTGACTTGATAAACTTGAGAAGCTCAAATGCCATTGTGCTCTCAGCTTCAGCTTCTAGCTTCCAGTTCAACATCTTTTGCAGCATTTCCTTGATAAGAGGATACCTTTTCTCTACTAACATGTTGAAGCTAGTCAAAGTACCATCCATTAGTAATGTATGAACTCCACAACTTTCATACAATTTCCAGCTAATTAGAGTCCAATCCTGCTGATTACTCCAAATTTCATCCTCTGCATTTGGTTCAAACATTACCTTAAGATCTCCCCAAAGCAACAAATTGTAACCTTCTGGAGTAGTGTCTTCAAACCTTTTCATCACCAATCTGTGCAAATCTACCAAATCTTGTCTATCAAATTTCCTGAGCATACTGGATAATGATTTGTGATAACTAGTATTCCCATCTGCTCTAATTATCTTATAAACATGTAGATCTTCCATATCAACATTCCCTAAGTTCTGAGATTCCCAATCAACTATAGGGTATTTAGCAGACAAAATCTTTGGATCCACAGTCTCTTCTTCATCTGAAACAACTGTTAACCACATTCTTAATTCTTCCTTTTCATGCTCATAGTCTGCAGCTGCTTCTTCATCACTCTTTGGTGATTCTTGTTCCTCTGTAACATCCTCTAGCTTTTGCTTTTTAGCACTTTCTTCACTTTTCTTTTCACCTGCTCTTTTTCTGGCAAGTGTTTTCTTTCTACTTCCCCTAGCTGGCTTGCTACTGCTATCAACCTTCTTTTCACTATCTTTAATAGCTTCTGTATCCATTGGCTGAAAGTCATCAATCCACCTCTTCTCTTTTTCATACAATCTCTGAATTTCCTCATAAGTCTTGTTCTTTAGTTGTTGATGAGTGTACTTACCCATATGCTTGAGGTAAGTAATCATCCTGTTCCTGACTTGAGTTTTTATAGGTGGTTTGTTTCTTATTGCCTATGCTCTTGCTTGGCTTCCACTGTTTATATTCTTTGATTAAAGAATGCTAATAATCTTGCCCTTTCTTCAATTGTGTACTTTTCTTGCTCTTCATGTGTTAGTCTTACAGCCAGTTCATGATCAGCATCTATTCTGGCTTGAATTTCATCAAACTCTTTGGCTAAAGCAGCATTAGTATCATCTTCTTGCCTTTGTCTTTCCTGTTGTGCTCTTTCCAACTCTGCTAATTCTTCCTCATGAAGTCTTTGAGCTAACTCTGCATCTGCTTGAACTTGCAAATCACCTTGATCTCTCATCTTGATTTTCACAGGTTCTTCTTCAACCAGTACACCTTTACCTTTGTCTTTAGGATCAATGGTTGGAAGAGGTTGAAGTGTAGTAATTGATCTGACAGGTCTGACAATTCTAGAAGAGTCTTCTACATCTGTAATAGCAACTCCTTTCTCCTTAGCTTTCTGTTCCTTCATCTTTATCAATGTCTGAGCCATTGCCATAGTGACATCCTTATCATCAAAGTTTGTTGTTGTTGTTTGTTGTAGGAGGGAGGTTCCTTGGTTCAGCAGTACTAATAGTTACACCAGCAGTACTAACTGGTGCACTAACAATACTAACTCCAGTTGCATCAATATCAACTGTCTCCTCTTCAACATTTTCAATATGATCATCAAGCTCTTCAAAATCCTTATCTTTGAACATTGGCTTTAACTTGTCACTTCTCCTCCCCTGTTTGGATACATCCTCCTCATCCAAATCATCATCATCAGAAGTCTTAACTTGTCTGTATTTCCTCCTTCCCTGTGAGATGATTGACTTTCTTTTTCTTTCCAATTTCTTGACTTTTTTCTTTAGGTTGAGGATTTCCACAGCTTGAGCATCATTTTCTTTCTCTAAGTCAAGCACCTGTTTTGATAGTTGTGTACACAAAGTAATCAATTCATCTAGTGTCATTCTACCCTCATCACTTCCAGGTGTGTAACCTCCTATGAGAGGTGAATCATAGGGGTGTAGATGGTACATTATCCATCAATTCAAAGGTGTGGTCCATCTTGCCCTCCTTACTTCCAGATGTGTGACCTTCTGAGAGAGGTGGTTCATTAGGTTGTGAAAGTACTCTTTCAGAGCTAGTCCGAGCAGGAGTACCGCCCATGGTGTCTTGGCGCCTGGGACTGCCAGCTGTATCCATTCCCTAAGGAATGTCAACATTAGGCATAGCCGTGGTCTGGGTCATAATTATGTTATCACTGTCTTGTGCTGCATCTAAGCTAGCAACAGTAGTGATAGCCCTTTCCACACTGCCACCCCTTCCTTATAGACAGCCTCATCTGCTCCATGGTATAGAGGCACACTAGTTTGAGGTAACTCAGTGTCCTTTTTGGTTATCCTGCATTTTTGAATCTTTCTTTATCTTTGATAAGTAATTGGAGATGGGAGAATTTGCTCAATGTGAGCTTCATGAAAAACAATTTGAGATACTGCAGTTTGGTATGCTTTAGTTTGGGGTGTGGCAGTTTGAGATGTTTCTATGTGAAGTGATGCAATTTGTAGTTCTGAGACATTTGGTTGTGAGGTAGAAGGTGTGGGTTGGGGTTTAGGGTATACTGCTAAACCTTCACCCTTAGGTGCTTGGTTTTGCACCAAAATAAAGGCAAAAAGTAGAGTAATGTTTCTTAAAAAATTAACACTTTTCCTTGCCATATTTGAGAAAACCTTTTCAGTATGGCATGGTGTCACATATGTATCATTAAAAGGTTTTGGTAAATATTTAAGCTGATTATTCAAAAAGAGTTGTAAAAACCTTGGATACATTAAAAACTTCTTTGAATCTAAGTTCCTTAACATACCATCAAAAATTAATTTAGAAAAATTAAAATTTTAACCTTTTGACAAACATATAACTGCTGAAGCCAAATTAGTTGAAAACTCATTCCAAGCAGTTGATTTTGAACTTATACAATAAAGGATGGTATGTATTAGGAATTTCCATTTTGGAGAGAATGAGCCTTTTTGAAAAGTAAGTTTTGTTGAAAGTTGTTCATATCCCATCAATGCAAGGTTTTCAAAAATTTCATCATTTGTGAGGCAAGTTACACCATCCTCATCATTAAAGAGAAGATCACTTCTCACTGATGATTCTGATATAACCACAACCTTGCCATCAACAATAGCATGTATTTGCTTCATATAATTGATTATTTTGGAAGTAGCAGTGTTCCAAAGCTGTTCAATATAAGAAGCATAGATAGTAGGACTTACAGTGAGAGCATAGTTGATTGAACATGCAAAGAGGAAGTCTACTATCTGATGAAACTCTGCATTCTCATCACTCTTTTCCAAACAGGCTACCATATTGTGTTGATCGACAAATTTCAAATCAGCCAGTTAGTGAGTGATTGATGAAAAAGATTCTTGGTTTAAGATCATTGATGAGAGTATGAGGGTTTGTAAAAGTTAATTGAGATATTAGAAAGAGCACATAGGGTTTTGATTTAACCGACTTAATAAGCTTGAATCTTTAAGAGGAAGAAATCTTATAAGGAAAAGAAATATCAAGAATTTTCCAAATCATAGACCCCTATATGCAAGTTGTTGGCAGAAATATCTCAACGGTTATAATTAATTAATGAAAATCTGTTATGCATCTAACAGTAGTAATGGTAACAAGCAGCACTAAGTTAGGCTAGCAACACTAAGTTTGTTTTAGTAGTACTAACTTTCGTACTTATAGTTTTTGGCAAACTACCAGCCATCAACGGATTTAAGAATTCATTACCAGTTGTTGTTTGCCCTTGGAATAGCCAATTCTTTCTTGTCTGTTAGACATGGTGAATTGATGACCATTTTTTATGTGGTGCAAACCAATCATGTGAAACATCAACAATATTAACAAAGTCATCAGCATTTTCACCAAATCAGCATAACCATCATTAATCAAATAACCTTGAAGCTCTAAACCTGCAAAATGTTAGTTCCAAACATAGAGAAACAAAAACCAAAACATCTTGCATATTACTCATACTAACTGACAGTATTAACATTTATGCTTAGTAGTACTAAGTATCAGTTACCAGTATTAATCTATTTTCATCACTTGGCAGCTCTTGCACTCCATTCTAAGTATCCATGTTGTATAATCCATTGCATTTATACACATAGTTCCATATAGAGTTTTCCTCAAATAAAGCTTCTAGCAGCTACAACAATACTCAAGTACACAGTACCATTATCTGAACCTAGCAGCACTAACTTTTATACTAGCAGTACAAAGTTTTACCCAGCAGCATCAACTAAGCCCAGCAGTATTAAGAAACATGACATCATATTTACCCGTCAATACAAACTCAAACCTCATTTGTGTATAATCCTCTGTACCTATACACAAATAACCTCCCTTTAATCCATGCTTCAGGGATTAAGCATACCAATGCTTGCAATCAAAAACTGAAACCTAATCACATCAAAGGCTTTAGTAAGAAGATCTGCAACATTGTAGTCTGTATGTATCTTGACCATTTCAATCAACTTTTTCTCATAGGAATCTCTAATGAAATGATGCCTAATCTCTATATGATTTGTTTTAGAATGGTAGACAGGATTCTTGACAACACGACACTCTCATTATCAACATGAATCTTTGTCTGTATAAAGTTGTATCCATAATCTAACATCTGATTTTGGATCCAAAGCACTTGACCACAACAATGAGAAGCAGCAATATATTCAGCTTTAGTAGTTAAATTAGCCACCACAGTCTGCTTTTTACATTGCCAAGAGATTAACCTTGAGCCAAGAAATTGACAACCTCCTATTGTGGATTTCCTGTCCAAACTGGCACCTGCATAGTCACTGTCTGAAAAAGCTTCCAATATAAAAGGAGAGTCCTTAGGATACCAAAGGCCCAATTTGGGTCGACCTTTTAGGTATCTAAAGATCCTTTTTACTACATTCAAATGGGAAACTTTTGGTTGAACTTAAAATCTTAAGCATGCACAAACTGAGAACATAATATCCGGTCTAGAGCATGTAAGATACATCAATGACCCAATCATTGACCTGTATAAATAGATATCAACATCCTCACCATCTTTATCTTTTGTCAAAGCCTTGTTGGTTTCCATAGGAGTACTGGTTGTCCTTATACTAGAAAAACCAAATTTCTTCAAGATTTCACCAACATACTTATCCTGACTAATGAAGATCCCATCCTCTTTCTGCTTGACTTATAAACCCAAGAAGAAAGTGAGCTCTCCCATTGAACTCATCTGGAACCTTTTGTACATTATTTGCTTAAAATTTGATTACAAAGACTTTTTAGTAGAACTAAAGATGATGTCATCTACATATACTTGGACTAGTAGAATATCACCCTTGACTCTCTTTATGAACAAAGTCTTGTCAATTTCTCCTCTGAAGAATCCATTGTCCAGCAGATAGGTAGAAAGAGTATCATACCAAGCTTTAGGATCTTGGTGTAGCCCATATAGGGCTTTCTCTACCTTGTAAACTTTTTCTGGAAATTCTAGATCCACAAAACCTAGAGTTTAGATAACATATACCTCCTCTTCAATAGTACCATAGAGAAAGGCACTTTTGATATCCATCTGGTACACAAGAAAATTCATGAATGATGCATAGGCCAAAAATAACCTGATTGCTTCAATCCTAGCAACAGGAGCAAAAACCTCATCATAATCAATGCCTTCTTCTTGTTTGTATCCTTGTGCTACCAGTCTGGCTTTGTTTCTGACTACTATACCCCGTTCATCTTTCTTATTTCTATACACCCACTTTGTACCAATAGCCTTCTTGCCATAAGGTAGGTCAACTAGTGTCCAAACCTTCTGAATCTTGAACTGAAGCAGCTCTTCTTGCATTGCTTCAACCCAGCTTTCATCATCAAGGGCTTGAGCTATTTTTGTGGGTTCTTGCTGAGAGAGGAAACAGGCAAATAAGCAGTTCTGGAAATCTTTATGATTTGTCCTTCTCTGTTTTTGGATGTAGCTAATCATAGCATGTTCTCCAGAACTCTTCTTTGTCATGCCCCTTGTTTGTACTGCTGATCTTGGATCTCCAATTATTTGATCTTTAGGATGAATAGAGTGTACTCTAGTTGAGGGAATAGGACTGACAACAGTTGAAGATTCCATGTTGTTGAAATCAGCCTCTGCACCCATAACTTGATCAGCATAAGGAGAATTGTAAGTGTCCAAATCTTCATCATCATAAGCACTGCCAAAAATGCTAGTATTTTGAACTTCAACAGTATCCTCCAAATCAGGCATAAGAGGATCATTTGGAAAGGATCCACCAAGAGGAATAAATGATGATCCAGTATCATTATAAGTTCTTGATGCACTAGCAGCATTAACTGGTGTGCTAATAGTATTAAAACTGTCAGTGTTGTTGGCTTTAGTAGCCTTCCCTGAAAGATTCTGCCTATTACATTGTGCTTTAAACTCTTTTCTAACAGCATCTAATTGCTTTCTACCCTCCTTCTCTTGATCCATTATCTTATTAAGAATATTCTTCAAGGCTTGTTCATTCTCACTTGCTGGTTTTTGTACAACAGATTTACCAGCAGAATCATCAGCTGTATCATTTTCATCTGAGCTCTTGTAGCTTGAAGAGATAGAAGACTATAATGGGAACACAACATATTGTTGAGTAGACACATTCTTTTCTTTAGATTGTCTAGCACCAACACTTTGCTTCAAACCTGTATTACCATTAGCTTCTTGTAGACCTGCATTTTTGTTAGTTTGATTCTCTGCAGTAACTGGTTGATAATTCATAGAATTTGTTAAGGAATCAATGTCAAAAAGTCAGTTAGGTCCTTGTCCTGCAACATTTGGTTTATTTTCAAGAAAATTTACATGCAGATTCTCTTCAACTTTTCTAGTTTGAGAATTAAATACTCTGAAAGCTTTGCTATTTACAAAGTACCCCACTAAAACCCTTCTTCAGCTTTCCCATCAAATTTATCTAAGGGGTCTAGGGTATTTAGGATAGTAACAAGACATCTAAAAGGTCTCATGAAACTTATGCTTGGTGGTCTGCCAATTATATGTTTATAGGGTGTCTTGTTATGAGGCTTGGTCACTAAAACCCTATTCAGAACATAACAAGCAGTATTAAATGCTTCAGCCCAAAATACAGTAGGTAGAAGTGAGTCTGTTAGCATAGTCCTAGCAGCCTCAATCAGAGTCCTATTCTTTCTCTTAGCAACTCTATTTTATTATGGAGTTTTGACAACACTAAATTTCCTTTTTATCCATTTTAATCCACATAATTCAATCATTTCCCTGTTTTTGAATTATGTCCCATTATCACACCTGATTACTTTAACCTTATGGTTTAATTGGTTTTCTATTTCTGTTATAAATCTCTTAAGAATCCCACTAGTCTCATCCTTAGAGGCTAAGAAGAAAACCCAGCTAAACCTGCTAAAGTCATCAGTCACTACAAGGCAATATGTCTTATGGTTGATACTCCTAACAGATGTTGGACCAAATAAGTCCATATGCAACATCTGTAAGGGTTGGCTGATAGAGCTCATAAGTTTAGCCTTACAGGAAGCCTTGTGTTGCTTTCCCTTCTGACAAGCAACACAAGTATGGTCATTTTCAAAAATCTTTGAAGGAAGACCTCTTACAAGGTTTCCCTTCACAAGTTTATTCATTGTTTTAAAATTCACATGACCCAGCCTCCTATGCCATAATTTAGACTCATCAATTGTGGCTTTTGCAAACAAACAAGTTAAATCTCCAGAAGGAACAACATTCTTTAAATCAAAGCTGTACATATTGCTTTGCCTGGGAACTCTAAGCAGTACTTGGCTTTCATCAAGTAGCTTAAAATCAGGAGACAAAACAAGACATTCAGTTTCAGTGAAAAGAACACTGTTTTTCTTGTCACACATTTGTGAGACAGAGAAAAGATTAAACTTTAGTTCTTTGACAAAAAACACATCTTCAAAGTCTAACTTATCTGTTCTTATCTTTCCTTTTCCTGTTATCTTACCACCTCTAGCACTTCCACCAAAAGCAACAAAACCTCCATCAATGTCTTGATAGTCAGTAAGGAAGTCTTTGTTCCCTGTCATGTGCCTGGAACATCCACTGTCAAATATTCCTTTGTTCTTCAAAGCTTGTTGTGGATTTCCCTGCACAAAAGTAAGAGAGTCAGTGTCTCTTGGGGACCCAAGCCACTACTGACTTGAGTCTGCCTTGTGGATCTATATAATTTACTCTTTTTGAGACCCATGATCCACTATTGTCTTTGGAGACATTGTTTAAATCAGTCATTTTAGGTCTCCAAACACAACCTGCTGAGGCCTTAACAGCAGTGACCCCATTTCCCTTAACAGCACTAACTGCTGTTTGCCCAGCAGTATTAACACCATTTACTCTGACAGTATTAACTTTTTCATTTGAAATCCTGGTATTTGGTGTTGTTGATTTATAAAAAGACCTGCAAATATCATTTGAAGTCTTAAAATAAGCTTGCATGGCGTTTTAGACTTGTTTTGCAAAAGTATTCCATGCAAAGGGTATATATCGTAACTTTCTGAAACTTATAACTAAAAGGGCTGAAAAGGTTATTTTATCAAAGTTATAACTATAGGGGTCTATTACATCACTTTCCAAAGTACAAGGTTTATTTTGTACATCTTTTAAACTAAAAGGGCCAAACTCGTAAAAGTTTATAATCCAAGGATATATTTTGCCATTTTTCATTCTTAAGGGTCTAAAATGTAACATTTTGAAAAAGAATAGAGATGTGTTCAAAACCTTATAAGACATAACTTTAATTAACGCTTGACGTGCTTATCATTTCCAGTTATTGAGCAAAACGCTTAAAACCGATTATGTTATAACTATTATAAAATTCATCATCGATGTGCTTTTTAAAAATCCTATCCCGAATCTATATCATACCACAATACTAGGGAACTTCATATTAAGAGGTTTCATCTTGGTATTACATTCTGACTGAGTTGTTGGGTTTACGATTTAAAGTGCCCTAACTCCTCAAACATTTACTGAATGACCTTTGAATTATGATGGCCCGAACGGTGATACAATAATTCCCAACTCTTCAATCAAACTTATAACAATATTAAACTCTTAGAATCAAAGTTCTAGAGTACAATCTTCCTAAGACTCGACATATGATCCCAGGTTGTGTGACGTGGCTGTTTACTATCATCTTGCTATATCAACTTTCCCTGTTAAGATTATGATAAGGTCGTCAGCTTACATTTTAGAATATTTATTACAACTACCTATCAGGTGAAGTTCATAACCTCGCCTTTACTTATTTACAAGTTTTATAAACCCGCGAGGGGGATACATGCTTATTACAAACTCTTTTACGTACTTGTTTATCTTATAACAATGTGATTACTTTTCAAAGACTTAATAAGTTCATAACCTCACATTTCAATCTTTTGAATACTTTATAAACCCGTATAAACCATGAATGCAAGTGTTTTCTGTATGCTATCCAGATATATTATTGCCTAAGTAGCTTCCAGTGCCATTATTTCCATATCATGAACCATTAATTACTTACGAGTGAGCGCGAATACCGTGAATAGATCTATTGGGGGTGACGACTCCTGTTTGTATACCCATTCATAGGGTAGCCAAACATACTATATTTGACCTAATGGGTACCTTGGCAAGTTACCTTTTCCATGGGGACATAGTTCCCTAACCAATGTCACTACGGTGATTTTCCCTGTTAACGTATTGGTGTCATGAGCTTAGGTGCAATAATAATGTTACCATTTTTCCATGATAATTGTATTCGTTGCAATTATTACCATTATGATGACTTGCATTCAACTGTTCTCCATAATAATGTTGTTCTCCATAATAATGATGTTCTCCATGATAATGTTGTTTTCCATAATAATATTGTTTTCCATAATAATTATGCTCGTGCAATTATTACACTATAATTTGTATTCAAACTATTTACCATAAACCTATGAATTTCACTTAACCATTGTGTTGATCCTTTTTAGCATGTTTATCTCAGGTAATTGGGCAACTTATGGCATGGAGTGGCATGGACTTGAAGATGGCTAAAACCTATTATCATTCATATTTTATGTTTCTAGATTTTGGGACCTGCCTTTGTAAAACTATGATTTTAATGAATGATAACGTATCTTTTAAAAACATCTCTTTGAGTCGTTTTCTATGATTGTGACTATTGTACTATGAAGTAATACCCCAAATTAGCTTCCGTTGCTATATTGTAAAAATAGGGATGTTATATGTATTATTTTCATCTGAGCTCTTATAGCTTGAAAAGATAGAAGACCATAATGGGAACACAACATATTGTTGAGTAGACACATTCTTTTCTTCAGATTGTCCAGCATCAACACTTTGCTTCAAACCTGTATTACCATTAGCTTCTTGTGGACCTGCATTTTTGTTAGTTTGATTCCCTGCAGTAACTGGTTGATGATTCATAGAATTTGTTAAGGAATCAATGTCAAAAACCAGTTAGGTCCTTGTCCTACAACATTTGGTTTATTTTCAAGAAAGTTTACATGCAGATTCTCTTCAACTTTTTTGGTTTGAGAATTAAATACTCTGAAAGTTTTGCAATTTACAGAGTACCCCACTAAAAACCCTTCTTCAGCCTTCCCATCAAATTTGCCTAAGGGGTCTAGGGTATTTAGGATAGTAACATGGCATCCAAAAGGTCTCATGAAACTTATGCTTGGTGATCTGCCAATTATAAGTTCATAGGGTGTCTTGTTATGAGGCTTGGTCACTAAAACCCTATTCAGAACATAACAAGCAGTATTAACTGCTTCAGCCCAAAATACAGTAGGTAGAAGTGAGTCTGCTAGCATAGTTCTAGCAGCCTCAATCAGAGTCTTGTTTTTCTCTCAGCAACTCCATTTTGTTGTGGAGTTCTAGCAACACTAAATTCCCTTTTATCCCTTTTAATCCCCAGAATTCATTCATTTCCCTATTTTTGAAATATGTCCCATTATCACACCTGATTACTTTAACTTTATGGTTTAATTGGTTTTCTATTTCTGTTATGAATCTCTTAAGAATCCCACTAGTCTCATCCTTAAAGGCTAAGAAGAAAACCCAGCTAAACCTGCTAAAGTCATCAGTCACTACAAGGCAATATGTCTTATGGTTAATACTCCTAACAGATGTTGGACCAAATAAGTCCATATGCAACATCTGTAAGGGTTGGCTGATAGAGCTCACAAGCTTGGTCTTACAGGAAGCCTTGTGTTGCTTTCCCTTCTGACAAGCAACACAAGTCTGGTCATTTACAAAAATCTTTGAAGGAAGACCTCTTACAAGGTTTCCCTTCACAAGTTTATTCATTGTTTTAAAATTCACATGACCCATCCTCCTATGCCATAATTTAGACTCATCAATTGTGGCATTTGCAAACAAACAAGTTAAATCTCCAGAAGGAACAACATTCCTTAAATCAAAGCTGTACATATTGCTTTGCCTGGGAACTCTAAGCAGTACTTGGCTTTCATCAAGTAGCTTAAAATCAGGAGACAAAACAAGACATTCAGTTTCAGTGAAAAGAACACTGTTTTTCTTGTCACACATTTGTGAGACAGAGAAAAGATTAAACTTTAGTTCATTGACAAAAAACACATCTTCAAAGTCTAACTTATCTGTTCTTATCTTTCCTTTTCCTGTTATCTTACCACCTCTAGCACTTCCACCAAAGGCAACAAAACCTCCATCAATGTCTTGATAGTCAGTAAGGAAGTCTTTGTTCCCTGTCATGTGCCTGGAACATCCACTGTCAAATATTCCTTTGTTCTTCAAAGCTTGTTGTGGATTTCCCTGCACAAAAGTAAGAGAGTCAGTGTCTCTTGGGGACCCAAGCCACTACTGACTTGAGTCTGCCTTGTGGATCTATATAATTTACTCTTTTTGAGACCCATGATCCACTATTGTCTTTGGAGACATTGTTTAAATCAGTCATTTTAGGTCTCCAAACACAACCTGCTGAGGCCTTAACAGCAGTGACCCCATTTCCCTTAACAGCACTAACTGCTGTTTGCCCAGCAGTATTAACACCATTTACTCTGACAGTATTAACTTTTTCATTTGAAATCCTGGTATTTGGTGTTGTTGATTTATAAAAAGACCTTCTAATAGGTGAATGAGACTTATGAAAAAGCATTTGTTATTATTTTGAAAAAACATTCCATCTATTTGTATGGGTAGCAGTATTAACTGGTCTGAATGTACTAGTTGATGCTGTTGCTCTTAGAGAGCTTTTCTTGGCAGTACTAACTTGTACTTTTCTAGACCTTGTTAAGACTGCAGATGGAACAAATTTATTTTGATGATTTATTCTCTGAACATTATTCCAAACTGGTCTAATTTCCCTTTGACCAGTATTCTTTCCCATATTTTTCAAAACAGACTTTTTAGCCGCAATCTTTTCATGAGAATCATAGTCTTTTATTAGATGGTTGTAACTGCCACAAACAAAACAGGCTTTCTTTGTAGACCTAAATCCTAACCCCAGTTTTTGAGTCATTTTCCCATTCCAATCTCTTCTGTCTACCTTAGGATTTTGACTGGTTATCCTAGGTTTTTCAGCTTGTTTAGGTTTAACATATTCATTCCTAGCATTAGTAAACTCAATCTTTTTAAAACTAGGTTTGTCTGTTGCTTGCAAATCATTAGATTGAAAAATATCCTCATCATCATCACTGACCCAAACTTCAATGATAACTCCACTAGGCCTAACAGATTCAACTCTAGGCATTTCTACACTAGTATTGCAAGGTGGAGTGATACTTGTTTCAACTTGAGACACACTAGCACTAGTCTTATTTACTGTAGGCCTATAAACAGAATCACCCAATCCTGCAAAAGATAGGTCAGCAAGTGGAGGTATGTAGTTCCTAGTTAAAGGAGGAGGAACAACATGATATCTATTATCCTTTTTGAACCTATCATTTGTTTGATTGTGATCTCCATCACTTGAACGACTATCAAACACACTATTAAACAATTCACTGCCACTTGAATCATTTTCACTCAATTGATCTCCATATCCTAGACCAGTTTTATCTTTAGAACTTATATGACTATTAATCAGATTAGTTAAGTTTTTAGAAGATTTTTCAAACTGTTCTAGTTTAGCTTTTAAATCATCTTTTTCTCTTAAGGTTTCATCTAATTGATTTTTAAGTCTAGTGATAGCATTACTTTTTATCTTTTACATCAAATTCTAATACTGCAATCTTTTCTTTATAGACAACTTCATTTTTTTGATGAACAACTAACTGTGCCTCTATAGATTCTAGGCCTAACTGATAAGCTACAATTTCTAGATTAGTCTTACTAAGAGTTTGTCGCTGTTCATCAAATTGTTTTTGAATTTTTTTCATATGTTTTCACACAATTTTTAGAATAAGATTGTACCTCTGTGTCAGACCCTAAGGAGTTTGAAGTGTAGGCCATGAAAGCAAACTCAGTTGGTTCATCTTGAGCTATATAACTCTAGTTATATCCTAGTGCATCTTGGACAATCAAAGCATTGTCCTGAACAACCAATGCATCAGAGGTCTCCACTGGTACAGACCTTCTGGTGTTGTCCCTGCTCCTATACCTTTCATCTCCATTATGTTCCCTTGATTTCTTGTTGCTCTACATTCCTTTGCAAAATGGCATCTTCTATGACAGTTAAAGCATTCAACCTTAGTTTTATCAAAACCTACATGTTCTTTGCCATTAAAGATTAACTTTCTTCTAGTCTTCTTATAAAATCGCTTAACCCTCATAGAAAGCATAGCCACCTGCCATTTAAGGTCCATTTCTTCCAAATCATCATGATCAATCTGCTCTAGGTCTTTATCATCAAGTTGTGGACCACTTGACTGATTAGCAAAGGATGAGAATATTAAATCATCAGTATATGATGATGAAGAGGCTTGTCCCTGAGAATTATGGCCTGATGCAGTAGAAACACCATTAGCAGTATTAACTTCATTACTGCTGCTAGTGTCTTCTGCAGAGAGAAAGGCCACATTCTGAGAGTTTGAAGATGATCCAGAGGAACCTTTGATATCAGCTTCAAACACTTTTAGATTATTGTATAGATCATCAATATCCAAATCATCTATACCAGCTTTGTTCCTCATAATTAAAGCAACATTATTCCATGATGAAGGTAGAGCTCTTAAGAATTTCTGATTTGCATCTTCATTAGAAACAGCTGCACCATGAACTTCTAGTAGGCTGATAAGTTTTTGAAACCTATCATATGCTTTATCCAGGCCTTCTGTGTCAGATACAGAAAAGTTTTCAAATTGTTGCTTCAAGACATTCTTCTGCATCTTCTTAGATTCAACATTACCACCAAATCTACTCTTGATAGCAGCCCACAGAGTTTTTGCATCCTTTATCCCATGGAACCTCAGTTGATATTCATCAGGAATAGCCAAAAGCAAAATGCTTTTAGCTTTTCTTTCTCTTTGTCTTTGTAATAGTGCTTGAGCAGTCTTTGGAGGTACTTCAGTTTCAACACCATTTTCATCAGTTGTTACTTGTATAGGACCATCACCATTCAAGATCACTTGCCACAAACTATAATCTGTGTTAGTGAGATACTGCTCCATCCTCATACTCCAAAGGGTATATTCACCCTTCTTGAGGATAGGAAGTTTTACAGTAGACACCATTTGAGGAGATTCTACTGGTGCTATTTGTGTTGCAGGTTCTTCACCAGACATTGTGTATTATAGGAAGAGATCTAGATCTGATAAAGTTCTTCTTATTCAGAGTTTCTCCACAACCTCTGATACCACTTGTGAAGTCCCAATGAAACGGATCTTCTTTAGCTTGTTAAAGCTTAGTTAACTTGGATAAATCCAAACTAACTATATGAGAAACAATGATTGTGAATACTACAAGTTATGCGGAATCTAACTTGCAATACTAAGAAGAACAATGAATACTAAACTTGAATATATTGATTGCAAATATTCTAACTATGGGATATGTATTTTCTATGAAGATTGATATCTCTAACTATGATGTAGGGTTCATTTTATACACTAAGGAAACCTTAATGGGCTTACAAAACGCGTCAAGTGATCATGCATATCTATTCCTAATATAACTCATGCATATCACTTTAGCAGTACTAACTATATAATACTAATAGTACAAAATATTAATTCATAGTACTAACTGAACTGGCAATACTAACATATGTATTGGCAGCACTAACTATTATAACTAGCAGCACTAATGACTTAATAACAGCATCAAGTTGAACCAGCAGTACTAACTTCCAAAGCTAGCAGTATTAAGCAGTACTAAGTTGTAGAAGTCCATAATTCCCAACAGAACTCATATTCCTTATTTGTATGATCTATGCTATATGTATGTGACCTAAAGATTCTATTGTTGTCGATAATGAAAATCTACGCTATGAGTTTAATTTCATGATTTAATTTGATGTTTACTATTTAATATTGTGTTTTTTGTTTGATAATTGTTGAATGATGTAAATTGTTTTAAAGTTGCTCATATACTATTGTTAAGTTTCTCATATATTGTTTTTCAATCGGTTATACATCATATATGTAGTATCACATGTGATAGTTAAGTTGATAATAGTGTACAATGCTTATTAGTTAAACTCTTAGTTTAATTTTGCTTGATTTACATTGGCTATTGGTTTGTTGTTTTTATTGATGTGAATGCTTCACGTTAAAGCTATTTTGAATTGATTTTACTTCATATATATATTATCACTTGTGATATTTATGTTGATGATAGTAAACAATAATTATTAGTTAAGCTTTTTTATATCACAAGTTTAATATCAGTTGTGATATTTCATTATGATATTTTATAAACTAGTTGATATTTTGTTAAGTTGTTGTGATATTCTATTTACTAGAGTCGGTTCATGTTATGAATGGATGGCTTAGTAATATAGTATGTGGTTTCTTTTTGGGTAAACATGTGGCTTATCTGCTCGTTGAGAACTACGTTAAGAATACCTAGAGTAAATATGGTCTTGATAAATTAATGATGACCACTGAAGGTATGTTTTTCTTCAAGTTTAGTTCTAAAGACGATATGGATGCTATGATTAAGAAGGTTCCATGTTTAATTCGCAAGGTGCTATTAATTCTAAAAAATTAGACACTTGACGCGAACATTATGAAGAAGGATGTGTGTAATATCTCATTTTGGGTAAAGTTTCATAATATTCCTATTACCGTATTCAAGGAAGATGGTTTGAGTGCTATTTCAACCAAACTCGGCACACCTCTAATGCTTGATCCGTATAATTTTGCTATGTGCATAGAGTCTTGGGGTAGGTCAAGTTATGCGAAAACCATGTTTGAGTTACAAGCTGATATCGAGTTGAAAGACACCCTCGTGATTGTTGTTCCTATAAATTGTGGGTGAGGGATATACTATGAGCATTATTCATGTTAAGTACGAGTAGACACCTCCAAGATGCTCAAATGGCAACGTTTTTTGTCACGTCCTGGATGAATGTCCTAAGAAAATCGTCTCGGGTGTGTTGAAGAATTTTAATAATCATCGACAAGCTGTTAGAGGAGTTTTGGTTGGTTTGAAGTCTGGCTCTAAAGTCCAATTTAAGGCAAAAGGCTAGTTTTCTTTTGATTCCCATTCAACTCGAGTACTCACGCATTGGGGGTGGAGGAGTCATGTCGTGGCTTGGTACTAGTGGCGCTAAAACCCAGTCTATATCATATTGGTGCGGCTTAAACACCACAGTAGCCTTCGCTCTTAGGGGTATGGATAACTAACCTCTTCTCGTAATTCACTCAAGGTTACTTTAGGTGCTCTTTATTATGGCACGGATAACATCAAATAATATGCAAATTATTACAACTTAAAGTCACCTCACCAATTACCTTTCCTCACTTCCTCTCAACTTTCACATCATTGGTCACACCACCCTCACATTTCAATTAAGTAATCACTCTTTATAAATATACCCCACACACACTCACAAACCAAATAAACAATATTAACTTTTACATAAACCAAAAAGCATGCAGCTGACCATTATGAGTTGCTTTTAGCCATAGTCACTCGTCATAAAACAACCCACATCGAGGCTTACTCGTGAGGGACGATGTCATCAGGTCTTATGCGTGACCGGTAAGCCTAGCCTAAAAACTACTATAGTTAAAGGCTAAAGCACCTATATATTCCTTTATATAGATTAATACAATTGTACCTTTATATTAAAGGTCATGAAGCGGGTGCAATGCATTTAATGATAGACCCGATCCGACCAGATTAAAAGGCAAGATTTTGGGTTAATAGCATTTACTGCCAACCCGCCTCGGCCTCATCTCTCTCTTCAACCTCTCCCACTTCCACGTACCCCCTTTTTGCTACGTGTTTTGCTTTCCCTCGCATACCACTTCACGAGCCCCTCTTTTTCTTATCCCACTGATAAGTGTAGAATACACATATCCGTTTGTACCTAAAATAACCCAATTAAACCCAAAACAGACCAAAAATGGCAAAAATATGCTTGTATTTGTGTTTTGTGTGTGCAGGTACGGATATATAAAAAATCACCAAATTACAGTATAAATCAGACAGAAACGGACACAAGAAACGGAAAAGCACAAAAGAAGCCGGGAATTCAAAGCCGAAGCCAGAAAAGTCAAGCCCTCAGTCAAATCCAGCCAAAGAAAGTCAAATCATGGTCAACAGTAGTCAACCACTAGAAGACAAAACCTCAAAAGTTACCAAATGAGTCCCTCAAGTTTCAAAAAGTTACAAAAATGGTCCCTTAAACCCTAAATGGGCCATACCCGGATCCATAAGCCCAAAATCCTAGCCCATTTCTCTTTTATAAAACCACAAGGGCTGTTTTTGCCATTTCTTAAAAAGGTTCTACACTTAAAATGTTATAAACCAAAGACAAGGACTGAAAGTGTCATATGCCCAAAGTTCAAACCGAATTACCACTTTTCAGTTATAAAAGAAGGGCGGGAAGAGCTTTTTACTGTTCATCGTCTTCCACATTTAACCAAGGGTCAAAAATCAAAGGGCAAATCACAATTAAAGGGTACGTTAGTCAATTCAAGAGCTCCTCAACACAATGGCAGGGTTAATTAAGTCTTATCAAAGCCCTCATTGGCTGCCTCTCAAGCTCAAGTCACGTGACTATGGCAAGAAGCACAAATTTTAGTGGGTTTTTATGCTAAATCACTCACAAATCTAGCACAAACATCACATCAAGGATTGCCAGCTTAGCAATCCTCAAATGACCACATATGATCAAACGGATGAGATTCAAGCTCAAATGATTGAAGAAATGAAGGGCACGGATTGAGAGGCACGTCTAACTGATTTTGATGCTAGAACCTTCTTGGGGTGCTATAAATAGAGGCCACTACTCACACACAAAGGGGGACGTATTAGTTTTTAGGAAGAAGTAGCTTAATTTAAAATTTTAGCTTAATTGTTTTAGCTTATTTACCTTAAAATCGTTTTGTAATCTCTTTTCAGTAATGTAATCAAGGTTTCTAGTTAATAAAATTCAGTGTTTACTTTAAATCTTCTTAAATCTCTTTTATATAAGCTCTTAATAAGCAAACTGTCTCATAAGCTTTCTATAAGCTAATCAGCTCTCAAGAGTCTATAAGCTCTTGATTTGAGCTTAATAAGCCTTAATCATACTCTCACTTAAATAATTAGTTAAATTACCTATGCATTTAAGTGGAAAGTTTTTGGAAGTTGGTTGTAATGGAAAACCAAGAGGGATTTTACTTCTAGCTTATTTATAAGCTAGAAGAGCTTGTTGATTAGCTCTATGAGCACTAGCTTCTGTTCTTGCTGAAGCTCATTGTAAGTTCTCCTTTAGATTTACTCTTCTGTCATAAAAACTCATAAAAAACCAAAAAAAAAGTAGCATTATCTTAGATCTTAAGTTTTAGGTTAAATCAGTTGTTAGATCATGTTAATTAAGTTGGTTATAAGCTATTAATAATCTGGTTGTTAAGGTTTAACCATTAGTTTTCATTTTAAAAAGCTTTTTCAAATCTGTCAAAATCTTAAAGGGGTGTTTGGTTTAAGCTAGTTTGACCATAAAAAGTCAAAGATGTTTGGTAATTTTACTTGAGTCAGCTGAGTTTTTATAAGATAACAAGTTTTTAAAAGATTTGAGTATTTAGTTTGAATTTAAAATGATTTTTGTGGCTTAATTTTCTCATTCCAGCACCAGGGCACTTATTCCTGTTCTTTTTTATTGTAAAAGTTTGATCCAAGCCTTAAAAGGCTTGGATTAAGATTGCTAAGTGTTTGTGCACTCTCATTTAGAAGGTTTAATGAAGTAGAAGCTAAGTTGTGTACCTGCAATTTGGTTTTGCACTTCTGTCAAGTGCATCAGCACCAACAGCAGTATTAACAACAGTTAATACTGCCTACTTTATCCTTGCTTTTAGTTTAGCTTAAGTAGGCCTTAGGTTCTTAAATTTTAGTAGCTTAAAGTCTAGGTATAGCTTATCATAGATTAAGTCTTAATTAGCATTTTCTAGCTTATTTACCTAGCTTAAATTTGTTGTCAAAAGTCACTAAAAAGCTTTATTAACAGTAGTTAATTACCTGTTGGTCTTGTAAGCTTATGTTAAAGCTAGCAAAATAGGAATAGCTCTATAAATTAGTGAACAAGGTAGAATTTAGGCTATATTACATTGTTTTAGCTTATTTAGAAATGTTAGCTTATTTGTTTATCTGTTTTAAGCGGTCTAAGTAAGGATTATTGGATTTTTCATAAACATTTCAAAAACCAAAAAAAAGAAATAGATAGTCTTTTCCACTAGCTTTTTTCTCGAATCAAATGAATTTCAAAATGCTTCTTTTTAAAAGTTGTTTTATGTAGACTAAGGATAACTTTTTAGTGGTATAGCTAGAATAGCATAAGGATCCTTTTGCGTTATTGCAATTTAAGCCCAGAAAAATCTCAAAGTCATTTAATTAATCAGTAGGTACAGAGTCAATAAGCAATTTTCATTGGCTTTTCATTAAGCTTCTTCATTTTCAAAATTTGGTTTTCAAAAGCAGTTTTAGGAAGATGATTGGGTGTATAGTTTAAGGGGGATTTAGCTTATTGTCATAAGGGGGGGGGATTTTTTTTCCATCTTTGTGCTTAATTTTAAGCTCAAAAGTCCGCTAAGGGACTGTTTGGGGTCTCAGTTTCAATCAAAGTGGCTATTTCATATTTGACGCTTATAGCTTATTGTTTTTGCTTAATTTTAGTTTAGATAGCTTATTAGATTATATAAGTAAGTTTCAGTTTAAAAAGTTCGGTTAAGCTTAATATAGCTTATTTGTTTCAAAAAATTTGGAAGAAAAGAAAAGCAAATATAAGTAGTTTAAGTCTAGTTTGGCTGATTACTCTGTTTTCTTCAGCTTTTATTCCTTGATTAAAGTAGTGCTTATCTAGGGTAGTTAAAGTATACTTTAGCTTATTTAGGTTAGCTTTTAGCTTATTCGTAGTTTTAAGCTTAATTAGTTTAAGAAAAAAAAAGCAAAAAAAAAAAATTAGTCTAAGTGTTGCTGTCTTTTTGTCAGCTTATTTCCAACTTATTAAGTGCTTATAAAATATGATTGCCTTTATTAAAGTTGCTTATTTATAGCTTATTAACAACTTTGCTTTTAAAAATTTTGCCAAAAAGCAAAAAGGGGAAGTCGGGGAAGTGGGGGTGAACCTAGACTCGAACCCCCGACCTCAACCCAACTCAACCCCTAATTATAAACACCACACTTACCAGTTGCCCTTGGGACTTTTTTCGAATAATACTTGCACAATTAAATATATATCCCTTCTTTCATCCAATTACTCTATTACGCTCTTACGAGTTGCTGTACCAATTTTCCGGTCTTATTCTTTCAAGCTTAGTGGTGAGATTATAATTTCTTAGGACCTTTATAGTATTACACGACTTTTAGTAATTTTCTAGAATTTAATTCGTAGTTTAGAATTTTTAGTCATTTAATTTAGTTTTAAACTTTAAAAAGTCATAAAAAATACAAAAATAATCAAAAAAATATAAAAAAAAATTACCAAATTTTATTTTAGTATAAAGTTTCTAGAAAAATTAGTTTTACATTCGTAGGGTCATTTTTACAAAAATTTAGTTTTTAAAGAACGGGATTCGTTCCCGTTCTCGCTTTTTGATATTCTCCGTTTGTCGTTTCAGCTTGTTTTAGTATAGTCTTTTTTGTCCTTACTTTTTAGTCATAAAAAAAACTTATAAAAACCAAAAAAAAATAGTTTAGGGTTAAAATTCGTAAATTTAGGTTTTTGGCCCGCGTTGCGTAGTCGTTTTCGTAATTAATAGCCTTTAGTTGATAATTTTAGTTGTTTAAAGTTGTAGTTTTAGTTAATCACTCTAAAAATCAATTCAATCTTGTTTGAACCACTTTCAAAAACACAAGGTTTCAATTTCACTAGTCGTTGGGGAAACGACCCGGGTGATCATACTTACCCGGTTTAATATACGTATTTTATATTATATAATATATATTTTTTTGAGAGTGAATTTTATCAAGGGTAACTTGGTAATTTTCTTAATTTCTCTTAAGGTTATATTTTATATATATATTTTAGGTATATAAAACTACGAACCACCCACCTTCATTAAAGTGTTTAGCAGTCAACCCACAAAACCTTTCAATTCTCCATTATTTCTTCTTGAGTCTTCTTCCTAAAAAAATCATATCCTACATTAATTTGCATATTTTTTTTTGGTTTGTAAATCCAAACATAATACCTATTCTTACAAATCCAGATTCAAACCCACAAGAAAACTTACTATGAGATAATGGAACTAGCGGCCATGATGAGTACTAAAACACACATCATTTGTACCCTGTTAAACACTATTAATTGGACTAAAAATGCTAAAATGCGCTTAATTATATTGCAAATATGTTTGTTTGGTATTTTTATGTCTTGTAGGTAAAAATGATTGAAAACGGTACAAAAACGAGAATTATCAAGCTCAATTTGGTCAAGTCTAATTATTACTCAAGCTAAGATGAAGTCGTGAAAAGTCCTCGAGCATACCAATAGAAAGAGCACGGAAAAACAAGTCCAACGGTGCCCTCGGATATTATAGGGCCAGCCCGTAACCCACTTAATGGGTCGGGCCTGCCTGTTATGATCTTAGTCCATTATTAATCATCAAAGCCCACTTTAGACCCAAATCAAAAATGTGGAATCTGATGTATATATATGGTTATGACATCACTTGCACATGATAAGGAATTAAATCAAATGAAGGCATGTGCTATCCCACTCAACTTATGTAGGGCAAATGGTTGTAGGACACGTGGCGGATCAAAAGTGATATATCTTTATTTCATTTCAAATTGGCAGCATATAAAAAAATGAATCGTACGAACCATAATCAATGCGTATGAATGAAGCCATGAGAAGAACCACGTGTCACTCGTCCACCGACTGGATCTATTTTTATGCAGCTCACGATCCGAGGGCATACCTTTCCAAGCCAATGATTGGCTGAGTTATTACTCAATGATTGGGTCTAAATTTACAACATTACCCCTTTTTCCCCTATAAAACACCATCCGCTCCCCTCATTTTATGACACTTAGGCTTTTAGTTTTTCTTAGTTTAGCTTTTTAGTTTTAGCTTATTTTCATTTTAGATTAGCTTATTTTCGATTTCTGGCTTATTGTAACTCGTTTTAATCTTTAGCTTATTGAGATATTGTACCAAGTATGTTTTGAGCTTAATGGAAATCATGGTTTGCTTATTATTTTTGCTTACTTGTTAATTTACTCACTTCGCATATGTGCTTATTCATTAAGCTACTTTCGTTAGCTTATTTGCTCAGCTTTTCAAATCTACTTAAAAGCTTGTAGATCTAATCCTAAAAGCTCACCTAAGCTTTTTTGGTCATGTCAATAGTTTTTAAGCACTTTTCAAAATAATAAGCTCAAATAAGCTCGGATATAGCTTACTATTGTGCTTATATTGTCTTTGTTTTGTTAGAAGCTCTTATTTTCTGTTAAGATTAGTTTCTAAATAGTTTATTTGGTTTAGAATGAGCTTAAACTGCTAGATCAAACTTTTGTGAACTAATTTGCTTATTCGAATTGTTGTTTGAAGCGTTTATGTGCTTTTAGATTTTTCAAAGTCCTTGTTGCTGATCTAGTTTGCTTATTCAACTAGATGAATGCTTATTTGGTTTGCGTTTTGGCTCATTTAGTGTAGATCTCATTATAGCTTATTTTTCTTTTAGCTTATTATCGTTGATTTTTGCTTATCTAGTTCTCATTTCATTTGGGAAAATCTTTTCTCGTAGGTCTAAATGCACTAGCTTATTTAGGGAAATAGCTTATTCGTATGCACTTATTCGAACCTCCGCTTAATGTATAATTGTTTTCCATTTAGCTTTTTTTGCGTTCTGTTTGGTTACGAAATTAATTGGGCTGCGGTTTGATTCTTTGGCTTGCATGTTCTGGTTGTGTTTGGTTTACTGGGCCTCATAGCTAGAAATTGGGCCACGTTAATCTTTTGGGACTCGTTTGGATTTATGGTTAGTAGTCAGACTTAAATTCATTTGGGCCATGCTCGTTTATGAAATAGAATAGAAAGTTGGAATGTTTAAAAGTAATATAAAATTATGTTTATGCTTTGTTTTATGTTTCGACTTGGTAACGGTTAATCATGAGGCCGTGGAAAACTTACGGATTTATTTAGCTAGATAGAATTTAATTATTTTCTTTAGCTAATATACTCGGTGTGGTTTTTGTTTTATTGCAGGCTCTTCCACTTCGTTCATTTTCTATCCTTTTCAATTAATTAGTGTAGCTTTAGTATAAAATGTTTTGCTTTGCTTATTTAATCATTATGAGTAGCGAGTAGTTTAATTAGTGATTGTTAAGTAAAATTGGTGATTTGGAATTTAAGTGAGGTTTTTAAAAGGTTTAAAAAATTAATAGTCATTAGAATTTTCTAATTTACATATCGTCATTTACTTTTAATGCAATTTAAATACTTGTTATTTATTTTAAAAGCTATTTTACTTTATTGTCATTTAATTTTCTTGGAAACTTGTTTTCTAAGGATTTGAATTCGTTTTAAACCTAAGCCCCACACTTAAGGAACATTCGTCAATTAATCAAGCATATTGTCCATTTATATCTTTTTGAATCAATTTTTGTTTAATCTTATAGTTTAAATCTTAGAATTAATATTATTTAATGTTTAGCTATAAAAATAGTTTATAAACCAAAACTTTTATGACAATCAAGCTCGATTTACACTTGAACGTAGATTTTCCATTATCCTCTCGCCGAGGAAATCGCTACCGTGTGTTTATTTTATTCTTTCCTAAGAATAATTTGTATGATACTTAGCTTGCCTATACGTATATGTATTTTATAAATGTATATATCATATATCTGAGGGTTTATTTGATAAAACGCGTTGTAAAACGACCAACATCAAAATGGCGTCGTTGCCGGGGAGAGGTGTAGCGATTTTTACGGGATTGTTTGTGTTCGAGCCTTGAAGATCCTTTCTTTGGAAAGTTTATTTTCGTTTTTATAAAAATCCAAAAATATTTTTCTTCTTATTTTATTTTTCCTTTTCTTTTATAAATATTAAAAATACCAAAAATATTTTTATCAATACTATTTTTATAAAATTTTCAAAAACAATCTTCTCTGTCCTCTTATTCATTTAATTCTTATCTTCTTTACCCTCTTATCCGTTTAATTCTTCGGACTTGTTTGCTATAACCATTGTGGTGGCCTCGTGAGTGTGGAGTCACGTTTAATGGTGGTAACTGTCCGAGCTGAGCAATTGTAGGATCCAGAATTGAGTTTGTCAATGACCAATCTTTTTCTTTGATGAAACCACCGAAAACTTCTTCATACCAAACCTCCATAAATACCTATCGAGACATACTCGTGTAAAAGTTTTTGTAGAGGGATATTCTCATCCGGGTCTACGATTTGTCAATACAGGGAACACACCGGTCTTTGAAATCAGGGCTCCCTGTTACAATAAGGACTATTGAATTTATGATACGCGCCAACCTCTATCATTATTTTTCCGAGTAACCAAAACAATTTCACTTGTGAAATTGCGGTGGTTCTTAATGTACATTGTTCTCAGTGTTCGACAGAAGCTCGATGGTAACTCCAAAGTAATTTTAATTATTCTAATTCTTTCTGGTCTTGACCAATTAAACCCCGCACTTTTTCGATCATTAACTTCTTGAAATCGAGTTGGGATTAATAATGAGGAGAGTTTAAAAGAGACTGAGTATAGAAGAAATTATAAGTGAGAAGCGGTTGATTGATGACGAAATAAAAGATATCACGAATGATTTGAGTTATAAAAGATTTCGAGGTGAGAAGATTGATGATGAATATGAAAGAGATTGTGAGATTAAAATTAATCAAACTCTTAATGATTACAATGGTTTGGATTATCGGATGATGCGGGATAAAGGAGAGCGTTTTAATGGAAGTAAAGTATCTTGCCGCTTCACAAGTATTAAATTCTATTTGTTAATGACTGATGACAAACGAGGATGATTTATTTTCCTTTGAGAGATTTATTGCTCGAATATTCTCACGCTCTGGTTGCTATCACATCTCCTCCATCTTATCGACTAGAGAACCTGAGGACTCTCTCTTAATAGGGGGGACGATAGATCTTGACATATTCTACATTGGTGAATCTGGACGAATTAATAAGTCTTGTGTTGAGAAACTTGCTCTCTGTTCCCAATCCCATGTGAGTCAGGAGGTACTTCGACAATGAAAGTGAGTGTCGGATGTGAGATTGTGATGAAACTTCTCCGATATTTTACAACTTTTCTCGAATCCTCTCTTTGATTCAAATGACGATTTCACCTCTAGTGATGATGAGTCACTTTTTGATGAGGACGTTCCGAAAGAAAATTTCAAAATTTATTCGAACCCTCTTTTTGACGACGAGTCATTTTCTAATAAGAACGTTTCAAAGGAAATTTATTCGAACCCTCTTTTTGATGAAGAAATCATTTCTGATAAGATTGATGCTTCGATCATTTCTTCTTTTAAGATTAATTCTCTTCTCGAGCAGTTCTTCGGGAAACTCGCTCATATCGATCCGATTCCACTAGGAATTGAGAAAGCCAACTTTGATCTAGAGGAAGAAATTCGTCTTGTTGAGAATTTGTTGTATGATAATTCATCTCCACGACCGCCGGAAGAACTTAATTTGGAAATTGCTGATACGAATCTTGAGTCTTTCTCTCCATCTCCTATCCTCGTTGAGGACAGTGACTCTCATATGGAGGAGATCGACTTATTTCTTGCTACAAATGACTCGATGCCACCGGGCATTGAGGATGACGATTATGACTCGGAAGGGGATATTCGTTTTCTTGAAGAATTGCTTAATAATGATTCCCTTCCCCTTCCCGAAAATGAGTCATCTAACCTTGATCATTTTAATGATCCGTCACCTTCTCGTCCTCCTCCGGAACCACCGGATGTTGAGGTTTTCTTTGATTTTGAGCCCGATACGGGTGTTTTGACAACCAAAGTGGTGAAGGGTATTTCTGAACACTATGTTCTTATGCCTAATATTTTGCCCACCCTTCCCACCCTTGATCCGGATTTGGACTTCACTCCTTCTCATGATTCCCTCGGATCCGGAAACAAGATTTTCGATCCAGGGATATTCATTGAAGTCCAATCCGAGAGACTTTTATCACGGGATGAATTTTCTATTTCATTCATCCGTGATCCTCTTTCTCTAGTGTTTGACCTTTTGCTTCCGTTTTCGTCCGAAAACGAGGACAAAGTGTTCAATCCTGGTATTCTCATTTCTCCTCTCTTATCTCATCGGGGCAAAATCATTTCTAATTTTTCTAAGAGCCCGATGATGATTTCTAGAGGGGACATTCCTTACTTGGATGTTTCGTATCTCCATTTCTATACTCCTTGACCAGCTCAAGTATGGGGGATCGAGTCAGGCTCAAGACTCGGTTAACAAAAACAAGCGCTTCTCGGGAGGCAACCCGTGTCTTTTCTTCTTTCTATTTTCTTAATAATAAGTGAGTGTGTTATTTTATAGCCCAAGTGTGGGGGCGTGTTTCTTTCTATGGTATGTGGTTTCGTTTTTGCAGGATTCCTTAAGATCATGAAGACTCGTGCTTGTTTTCAATCCTCCAATCATCCGGTTTTCGATCTTTTGCTTATTATAGAATCCTCAATCCTGATCATGTATATTTATTGTTTCCCCTTTCACACTTGGAAATTTTTTGCATTTGCCTTTTTCATTCCTAAGTGTGGGGGTAAAACCCGACATTTTTGAACATTGAGGCCAATGTTCCATTCTAAGTGTGGGGGGGGGGGGATTTCTATCGAAATGTGATCTTACCTGTGCCTTGCTGTGTCCCTCGCAACCCCGTTTTGGCCAAAAAATTTAAATTTTTAAGTCTTAATATCTAGTTTATTGTTCATATATATATAGTACAAAAATTGTGTGTAGAAAAATGTTAAAAAATATAAATAGTTAGTTGGATAAAAAAAAAATAATAAGTGTTTTGACACGAATGTAGGCTTTCCGTTGGTGAGAACGAAAAGTAAATTTTGACCCGACCAGTTTTATATCTTAGTTTTCTCCTTAACTTTATATAGATTAATTTTGATAATCTTTTAATACACGAGCTATAAAACGCAAGTCTAGCTTAAAAAGTCAAGACTTTGCAAGTTCCCATAATTGATAAATGATGAAAATATAAAAATATATAAATAAGTAGGCCCGTAGAATTAGGTAGCTTTTGACTTGATCGAGTTTTAAACTCTAGCTTTCCCCTTAGCTTTCGAGACTTAGCGTTTGCTTAACTTTAAAATTTTGCAAAGAACGAAAAATGATAGAGTTTGATATAAGTTAGATGCTAAGCGTGGATTAGTTGGATATCTTTAGAGCTCATAGAGGTTAATTGTGGCTTTTTGCTCCCACCAGCTTACTAAACGCTATATAATTGTTGAATAAAATAAAGTTGCTTTAGGTTTTTGCGATTCTTAGTTTAAATCACTTCGTAGAGATTCCTTCTGGTGAAAGTAAGGTACACATCGAGGTTTTGTCAGTGTTGTGGGGAAATAGACTCCTGGACCATGGTCGGCTCGCATACCGATGTGGCAGTTGTTAAAAGACCACAGGACTTGAAATTTGGCTAATAATAATAAATGTTATGTAATAAACCGAAGCCGAAATAAGACTTCTGGATCATGGTCGGCTCGCATACCGATGTGACAGTCGTTTAAAGGGTGGAGGTAATAATAATAAAACTGTGGGCTGATAAAAGTTTACTGCATCTTGCCGGCTCACAACCGATGTTGCAGTCTTCTAAATAAAGCACATAGTAATAATCCAAGACTGATAAAAGTTTGCTGCATCTTGCCGGCTCACAACCGATGTTGCAGCCTTCTAAAAGGTCGAGGAAATTACCGAGGTCGAAATATGTTTGCTGCATCTTGCCGGCTCACAACCGATGTTGCAGCCTTCTAAAGGACCGAGGTTTAATAATGTTGCAATAATAATAAGTATAAAGCCAAATTTCAACTTCGGGGTTATCTAAATAAAGCCTCCGTCTCTGGACTCGTAGTTGAGTTGTTGCGGATGAAATAAAAAGGATAACCCCTAAATCATGCGAAATTAGAACCTTAATGTGGACCTTATTCTCACCATATCGTCTCTTTAGGAAATGATTTCAAACTAATTGTGGTCTAAACCGGGTTTACTTTATGTGAATAAGGCATTAATTTATTTGTCACTAATAATAAAAATAAATAAACCCTTAGAGGATTTAGGAATAATGGGAGCGAAAAGTTAAGTTTATACTTACACAATTAGCATTTATGAGTAGTGTTAGCATCTAATTTTATATTTGACTGTGATTTTGTTTTAAGCTTAGTTTGGGGATTGTGAAAAATCGAGGATGACGAACTCCCGTTCTTAAAGCCTTTTAAATAATTTTATTTTATTTATCTTAGTTTTTATTTATTAATGAATAAGTGGTTTAAACGAGGCGCTTTCGAAATAAATGATTTTTGAACCTTCTTAATGGACTTTTTCTGTTCTTGTTTGATTGTGAGGGGTCATAATTTAAAAGGGGATTTAATTATTTATTTTCGGGCGTGCTTTATTTACATTGCGTGTGGGACCAGCAATGGCTTAGTGTGGGGGAATTTTGATATGTGCTAAAACACATATCATTTGTACCCTGGAAAATGCTAATAAATGGACTAAAAATACTAAAATATGGATAATTATCTTGCAAATATGTTTGTTTGGTATTTTTATGTCTTGCAAGTAAAAGGATTGAAAACGGAGCAAAAACAGAAATTATCGGGCTCGGTTTGATCAAGTTTTATTATTATTTGAAAAAAGACAAAGTCATAAAAATTCTCCGAGCATGCCATTAGAAAGAGCATGAGAAATCAGTTCTAACAGTGCCTTCGTCTTTTATTGGGCCGGCCCGACGCCATTTATATGGGTCGGACCGACC
>BQNB010029652.1:38097-48957 GCA_026074375.1 Tanacetum coccineum
ATACCTTCTAACACGTCCAACCAAAAACACCGGCCGCCAAACATCCCGCAGCGGAGCGCGGGTGAACCTAACTTGTTGGATATATTTATCAACCAGGGTTTATTATCTCATTAAATTCTTCTATCCTTTGTTCAAAATTCTATCCAATAAACAATGAGTTTGATTCTACATTATCATTTTAGTTGATAAAATAAAGAAATGCATGTTTACATAATTTTTACACACAAAAGTGCACACAGCACAAAAATTCACACAATATTGTACCTTATTCTATTCAGTACAATATAAAAAAGAGAAATACTATAAGGGAGGTGATTTGTACACACTATTTTTTTTACATACACTACAAAAGTATACCTAGTAATGCACAGTGATATACACAGTACAACACCCTAATGCATGTTTTATGATGTATGACAAAAAAATAGTGTGTACAAATCACCTCCCTTATTATAAGTGAAGTTGACAACCATTATGTGAACTTTATTTTAAAAAGTTACTGTATGACTTATGTGACCGTAACATTTCTCGAGTAAATAACTATCTAGATTGTTACTAAAAATAGTTAACTTTCAAACCATGTTCCATAGCATTTTTTTTAATCAAATTTAAGGTACCTGCATCAGTCATATCATAACCCCACAAATATATGTACAATTTTCTTTCAACTAGCTAGCAACTTAATCATCAATAGTAAAAAAGATGTACTACTTCCGTCTCACATTAAGTGTTCAGTTTGACCTTTTCAAGTCTTTTTTCTTCAACTTTGACCTTAATTATTTCTTTTTATGTTATATGATACTTGATCAAAAATATATGAATGGATAGAGTTTTGAATGTATTTTTCATTGATATAATTTTCATTAATTATTATATAACACAAACAAAAATATTTACGGTCAAAGTTGATGAGAAAAGACTCTAAAAAGTCAATCTGGACACTTAATATGGGACGGAGGGAGTAAAATATATACTCCTTTCGTTTTAAAATAAATGTCTAGTTTGACTTTTCAGAGTCAAACTATTTCAACTTTGACTTTAATTTTTTTTGTTATATAATACTTAAAGAGAATTATATCAATGAAAATACACTTAAAACCCAATCAATTTGTATATTTTACATCAAGTATTATATAACATACACAAAAATAGATAAGGTCAAAGTTAAACCAACTTGACACTTATTTTGAGATGAAGATAATATGCATTTACCAGTTTTAGAAATAGTGCATGCATAGGGTTTAAGCAGATAATATAACGGGTAATAATATTTTAATAACTTTATTTTAAGGATAAATATTGTGACAATGCATAAATCTGTGGTTTCGTAATGTCTAAGATTTTTTTATAAAATTAGTAAAAAAATTAATACTTATATTATTATAATACATGCATACGCACGAGATTTTACATTACATTTTCATTATTTGTTAATATCGATTAATATTTTGTATACATTTTTGTTCCACGAATGATTTGACTTTTTTAGCTTGCATGGAGTTTGATCTTATTTAAATTTAATTATTGATATCATGTTTTGAGACATTATGTGTGTTTAGTAACACATAATGACCCTTAAAAAATACGTGTCATTGTTATATATCTTGTCTATTTATTTTCATCTCACAATAACCCGTGATGTTGTCCATTCATTTTGATATGGGTTTTTCTAGTTAAAGAAAGCTCTCAACATGTGTGTCACTCTTTAAATGATCAATAGTTATTGAGTGATCTTCATATCAGATCTCACAACCATCAACTGATGAGTTTTTCAACTTTCTTTTTCGACCTTTCAAAAATCTCTGATTATATAGAGATGTAAGAAATAAACTATCTACTTCTCAAAAATTGCTAGAAATACATTATTAATGTTATTTGATCTAGCTCCTTGCTAGTGTTTTAATAAATCGTCATTCAAAAAAAATGTTATTTGATTTTTGTACAATCTTTTTTCATAGTAGTAGCATTTATATCCACCGACAATAGTAAGAAGAATTAATCATAAAATAATAAAATAGTAGTATGAAGATACTTGTCAATGAAGATACTTGTACTTGGAGTCTTGGTCGTAATGGTACTTTTACCGTTAAGGATGCTCGTTATAGGATTGACCAGGATAAACGTCGTCTCTTGTAAGTTCTCCTTAATGTTGTTGGCTTTTTTTAAATACAGATAATTAACTGTGACGTGACAAAACGTAATGCATGAGCCGGATTTGTTACTCAAACGAAGATAGTGATCATATAATAATTATCAAGAAATGTTGTTTCACTTTCAAATGTTATCACATGATCATAAACAATTTGTTTTTGTTCAGCCAGTAGTGTTCATTATATATTTTTTAAAGGTTTTTTGAGGTAACTACGTAGGCAGTTTGAGTAATTGTATATCAAAGCTTGTATAAGGCTATAAGCAGAAATATATAAACATTTTGTTTTGTTTCTCTTGCTCACAAAATTACAATTGTGTCGAATTCTTGGTTAGGTATGGGAAGGTGTTCAAATCTCATTTGTTTGGTAGTCCAACAATCGTATCGACTGATGCAGAAGTTAGTAGAATCATATTACAAAGCGATGCCAATAGTTTCGTGCCATCATATCCAAAATCATTGACGGACTTGATGGGAGAATCGTCGATTTTAAGGATAAACGGAAGTTTACACCGAAGAATCCATGGCTTGATCGGTTCTTTCTTCAAGTCTCCGTATCTTAAAGCTCAAGTTACTTTTAACATGCGAAAACTACTTCTTAAATCTATGGCTACATGGAAAGAAGATCGCCCTATTTACATTCAAGATGAATCCAAACATGTATGCTCTCTTTATCTCTAACTCTACTAAATCGGATCATAATTGCTAAAAGCATTTGTAATTTTATGTCCGCATTTTTAGTTAGTTGCAACTAAATAACATGCAGTATTAGACACAAACTTAGACATGTTTTTAGTTCTTTCAAGTTTTTTTCATTTTGTTTATATCTTGACAAAAATTTGTTTCACGAAAAGAACATGACACAAACCAAAACAAATTTCACATGAACAGAAATTTGTAAATAATGTGATTATTTTTAGGTTAATCCCTTGGGAATGAATTACATTCTTTTCGGTGTGGAAAAAATTGGGGTCCAAAGCTTTAATCCCTCTTAAGCTTCTCTCTTTTATAAGCGGCTAATTAAAAGTCTTGTATCTAACCACTTAATTTGGTAAACACTCTTAGATTTTTTATAGTTCAATGTAGTCATCTTCCTATTGAATACCTAAATTTTTAAATTTCGTCTTTTATGTATATCTTATGATCATTTTACCCTTATATTTGGTAACAACTCTATTGACAACAGGGGGTAAATTGGTCATTTTACATGAGCAAAATAGTGCGAAATTTAAAGGTTTGGGTATTTAATATGAAAAAATTACTACATAAAACTAGAAAAAAAAAGATAAGTTAATTTTACATTCCTCTGATACCCATTTTTTTGTGTAACCAGATTTGTATTGAGAATACATCAAATAAAGTGTCTTTTATAGCTCTAGTAAAGAGAAAAAAGTTACTACCCACGTCTCATATTAAATGTTTACAATGCTATTTTGTGATGTTTCAAAAAAAAAAGTGTTCATTTTGTATACCGATCAATAAGAGGAGATTTTAATGAAGTAGGCCGATATTTGATTAATGAAAAATATAATTAGTAGAATTTCTTAAAACTTGTTAGCATCTTGAAAATGAACACTTAATAGGTGACAAAAGTGAATAACAACAGTACAATTATATTTCTCTTACGTAAAATTTGTTGCTATAAGTTAATAATGGTTTTGTGGTCACTATTTCTAACTTGAAATGTTTTATTTGGAATATATTTTTTCACCATTAATTAGTCCGCCATTTTGGTCTTTATGCGTGTATACAAACAAACAATATTACCACCTAACAAAAGTTTTGCCAAACTTTATCCATAATCTTTCTTATTATAACATAACTTTTGGATTACCTAATAAACCTGAAACACGTTCCTTCCTTTGACAATGTTAATTATCATCTTTGCTTTCCATTACTAAATAAATTAACATGCATTTGTTTGGATTAGAATTGTTATAAGATTGTCTATATGTAAAAATAAGCAAGCATTGAAATCATTTCACTTTCTTATGTTAATTGACATGAATTCTCATATATGTTTGGTTTTGTCAAAATTTTGAGGCCATGAGAATTTTGAGTTATTATGCGGTTGCACACCTCACACGTCTATATAATCGGCTTTGACCATTAATTTTGAAGTTAAGAAGATTGAAGTTTTAGACCAAGTGACTTAATCAGATTTTACATTTCTATGGAAAAGAAGGTATACATGTATTTGCAATGTAAATAAAAGTGAAGATTGTTAACTATTTTGGCCATTATTTAGCATCTTGCTAGTTTTCTAATAAAATTGCGATTCACAAAATAACCATTTTGGCCATTTGTGAGAAGAAAAAACAAATTAGCGGCAAAACAAAAGTGTTTATTTGAGTGTCTAAGTGTGGGAAAAAGGGTTCTAAGCAAAGAGCAGGATACAAAAGTAAATGTAACTTTTGATTTTTCTCAACACTTTTATGCTATAAAGCAATTAGAACCCTTATTATTGATTTACATAATCATTAAAAATATATTATTTTGTCTACAAATATCACCACCATATGGTCCATGTTATTAATCATATGTTCCCTAGCTCTTTTATATGTCACTATTTAGATAACAGTTGATTGAGTTAAATATAATTATTCAATAGTTTACAACATGTGAATGTATGTAAAATGTATGCATACAAACACTCATGTATTGTTAATTTGTTATTAAACATGAGTATTTTCAGATTGCATTTCAAGTACTAGCCAAAGCTTTGATCGGTTTGGAACCCGGCGAAGAAATGGAGTTTTTGAAGATGCAATTCCAAAAATTTATCGCCGGTCTCATGTCATTGCCAATTAAGTTACCTGGAACTCAACTTCATCGATCGTTAGAAGCTAAGAAAAAGATGGTAAAATTGATCCTCAAAATAATTCAGGACAAAAGGTTAAATGGTGATACCATTTCACAAGTTCCAAAGGATGTGGCTGATGTCTTGCTTAATGACAAGAGCGAAAAGCTAACGGATGAACTAATATCCGATAATATGATAGATTTGATGATTCCTGGAGAGGATTCTGTACCCGTGCTTATAACTTTAGCCATCAAATACTTATCGGATTGTCCTAAAGCCCTCCATCAACTTAAGGTACTTGCATCTCTAGGGGGTTGCTTGACATGCTTCTTTCAAACTTATTTTTGAATGTTTATCCATGCTAATAAGCATATAAACGGTTTTATCTAAACACTCAAAAATTGCTAAGAAACTACGTAGATAAGCACGTAATAAGCAATCCCAAAACAATCATTTCCCTAAGCTTTGTGCATGAATGTATGACCTTAGTAATTAAAATAACATGCATGATTAGATCAACTTTTAGAATTGTGATAATTGTTACTTTATTACCATAATTTCTCACTAATCATCATTTTCTTACCCACTTTACTTAATGATGATGATCAGGAGGAAAATTTGGAGATGAAAAGACGTAAAGAAGACCTCGGAGATCCTTTATGTTGGGATGATTACTTATCGTTGCCATTTACACAAAGTGTAAGTTAAACATGACTCGGTAGATTTCTATGATCAACTTGCTACAACGTTAATTACTTATACTATCAATAATTAAACAGGTAATTACAGAAACTTTGAGAATGGGAAATATAATAATGGGCGTGATCAGAAAAGCTATGAAAGATGTGGAGATCAAAGGGTACCTCATACCAAAAGGATGGTGTGTTTTGACTCATTTTAGATCGGTTCATCTTGACGAAAATCACCATGACTCTCCTCACCAATTCAACCCTTGGAGATGGCAGGTAATTACATTGACCGACTACATATGTGCTAGATATCTAGTGAAGTTACATTAGTTCAATAAATATTACATGTGTCCAAAGTAAATACTACAAAATTACCAACACATCTTAGGGTCGTTTATAATTCTATCGTTAATGATGTCTTTGTGATTCTTCCTAAATACATCAGGGGTAATTGAACAGATGGTGTAAAATCACATTGTATGGTTAAACTTGTACATATTATGAAGCTTAATTCAATTTCTTTTTTGAATCTTTTGTGCCAAATAGGATAAGGACATGAGCAATGGTAGCAACATTGGTTTCACTCCTTTTGGAGGAGGGCTCAGGCTGTGTCCTGGACTTGATTTAGCCCGATTAGAAGCTTCAATATTCCTTCACCACTTTGTTACAGAGTTCAGGTAATTAACGAGACGTTCAAAGGGAAAATAGTAACCTCACCACTAAGATTAAACTAAAAACTCATATTCCACACTATGAGGAACAAATATGCCTCATTGTTGCTATGATTAGGAACAAATATAAGTTCGTAATTATTTCTGATAATTTCATAGATTATGCTGCTATTATACACGTAGTATATAGATAAAAGTACTACATTATGTTTTATACCGGCAATCTGGTTTCAAAATTATGTGTAAAGAATGTAGTCTTGATGTTAACCTTTTCATCGCCTAGCGCCATAACTTGCTATTAAATGACTAGATACATATATACATATCTTTAATTAACACGTCTAATCGATGTGAACATGGAAATGCAGGTGGGTAGCTGAGAACGACACCGTAATCAATTTTCCAACAGTAAGAATGAAAAACAGAATGCCAATTTGGGTCAAAAAAGAAAAGTAGGAGTGAGGTCGTGTGGGTGATGGGTTGTGTTATGATTGGAGAATTTTGTTGGACCCTTTTGTCTAAAGACTAAAGCAAAAGAAAAGAAAAAGGCTGATGAAGAACCACACGTGTGGGTGGCCATGAAATGAGATGCTGAAATCTTTGTCCCATATTCCAACTCACAAACACTTGCAAAGGTTAAAAAGGACATAAGTGGTGAGGAGTTCAATAGGAACAACCCTTTATGTAAACTTGATTAGTGATTAAGTAAGTTTTGCATAGTAAGCTAATTAGAGATCAAAGCTAGCTAGTAATGTATAATGAAGTACCCTTATATATCATATGTACATGTATAAAGAATTCTAGTAATATTTTTTGTTATGGTGATTAATGGAGTCCCATCTCAGAAGGTTTAACTTTTGTTGTTCGTTAAGTATGTTCATCTGTTTACACTTTGTTAGTGGTATTATACGTGTGCAAATGTGAAATTTAAGCATCACTGCATCAGCCGTTACTTTGCCAGTTAACCATGAAGAAGTTAGCGTCACCTAGGCATGTCCCATTAAGTGTTATCGTAAAAATTTATCTTAAGTTCAAGAAGACGATCTTAAAGAAAATATCTTAATTAAAAGATACAATTTTTTTGTATGTTCAGTTATTGCCGTTTAGGCGATCATCCTGAACACGTAGGAGCTGCTCTCGATGTGAGATCAGCGCTACTAATTGAGTGCCAGCACGTAGCTGTGTTGCAGTTAGAAGGGGCGATGCTTTTAGATCTTGATCTACTTTGTATACATTTGTGCATCAGTGCTTGAAATTTTTAAACATACTGAACTCACTTTAAAATCAATCTCAATGTCATAGCTGATAGCGGGTCAATGCAACTACTTATCATGAACATTTATGCGTATTGATGTTTGAGTATTACATACATTTCGACGTGTTATCAGGATTGAGACGTCGAATCATAAAATTAGGTAACAATTCTTGTTATAAAGATAGTATCATTTTACTTTGCTTTCTATAAATAACAATTTTGTAAAAGCACTCTAGAAAGTTGTTGAGTTTAGTCGTACAAAACTGATGATATTTTCATGTTAATGATAGCATCATTTTACTTTGCTTTATCTTTTTAGTTTGGTGATGAGGTAAGTATACAGGTAAACAAAAGGGCAAAGGCTATAAATGACTAACCTACTTATTTAAATTTACTGATGTTCCTAGTAAAGTCTATAAAGGTACACCCAAACATGTATACATTCAAATTTTTAACAAAATGACTAACTTTTTACATGATTTGACTAAAATACCCTTTTATCTTCGATCTTCATCTTCCTCAAGTTTAAACCCAGATTCCGGTGACTATTTTCTGGGCAACACCATGTTTTTTACAAATGCACAAAAATAAGAGCGCACACAAGATAGACGTTTAAGTATTTACCGTGCACGTGGCGCCATCCCACTGGCTCTTCCGTAGTAGAAGCCGTTGACAACCACTGGAACTCCGTAATTTCCAGCAGCAGTTGCTGTAACATGACTGCAAAACAATTAACAATTTCAGTCATCTTATAAAGTACATTACTTTCAAGTCCAAACCATCACTACCACATATACCTGCCATGGCCAACAGCGTCATAGGGAGACAAGATGTCAACCGAAGTATTAAGAAGGCCTCTTGCTTTTACTCCAGCTGAAAAGTATTGAGCCGCAACTATTTTTCCATTGCATGAACTCTTTGGAAACATCGGTCCCTCGTCACAAACTCCATTGAACCCAGTCAGGTTCCTCGGGTAACCTCTCCTTGGACGATATGCAAAACTCGGGTGTGAGGGATTAATACCCGAGTCAACAAAACCAATCACAATACCTTCACCAGCATGCCTCCTACCTCCAACTGTAAAATTCTTTTTTGTAAAAAATAATTCGCCGGAAAATATGGTGTTGCCTAGAAAATAGTCACCGGAATCTGAGTTTAAACTTGAGGAAGATGAAGATTGAAGATAAAAGGGTATTTTAGTCAAATCATGAAAAAGTTAGTCATTTTGTTAAAAATTTGAATGTATACATGTTTGGGTGTACCTTTATAGACTTTACTAGGAACATCAATAAATTTGAATAAGTAGGTTAGTCATTTATAGCCTTTGCCCTAAACAAAATGATAACGTTTTGTGGACACTAATGGGACCTTTTAGTGTTGGAAAATCACTTTTAATCACTATTGGATTAATGCTTGATGCAGACTTTGATTTGGATTGATGGGGTTATGTGTCATACAGGTACAAATGTGCCCCCTCCTAGATTAATTGAGGAAGCAAGTTATGTCTTCTCTAATATAGACATAGATTCGACTTTTACTATTGAATACACTTTGTGCTTTCAATTTAGGGCTAATGATTTGAAAATGTATCAAACTTGTCATTTTTTGTTATTGTATGTAGCCATCTTTTTTTTGTTATTGTATGTATCCAACTTGAAAATTCGACCTATTATATGTAGTTTGTTATCTCTCATTTGCAACGTTAGTCCATTTAACTAACGAACAGTTGCAACGTTAGTCCTTTATGCTAACGACCGTTTGCAATTAACTCAAAATTCAGTTATGTTACAAAAATATATTTTCAAGTTATTTTAAAATTTATACACGTTTTTACACACATTTTATACATGGTTTATACACGTTTTTTATTTCGGTTTCAGTTTACGAGCAATAATAAAAAGAATTAAAAAAATTAATAAATTTAATTTTTTTTTATTATTGCTCGTAAACTGAAACCGAAATAAAAAAAAATTAATAATTTTTAATTTTTTTATTATCGCTTGTAAACTGAAACCGAAATAAAAAAAATTTAATTTTTTAATTTTTTTTATTATTGCTCGTAAACTGAAACCGAAATTAAAAAATTAATTTTTTTTTTATTATTACTCGTAAACTAAAACCGAAATAAAAAAAAATAATAATTTTTTTATTATCGCTCGTAAACTGAAACCGAAATAAAAAAAATTTAAATTTTTTTTATTATCGCTCGTAAACTGAAACCGAAATAAAAAAAATTTAAATTTTTTTTATTATTGCTCGTAAACTGAAACCGATATAAAAAAAAATTATATATATATATTTTTTTTAATTATTGCTCTTAAACTTAAACCGAAAAAAAAAATTAATTTTTTTTTTGTTATTGCTCGTAAACTGAAACCGAAATTTAAAAAATTTAATAAATTTTAAAATTTTATTATTATTATTGCTCGTAAACTGAAACTGAAACAAAAAAAATTAGTAATTTTTTTAATTTTTTTATTATCGCTCGTACACTGAAACCGAAATAAAAAAAATTTAAATTTTTTTATTTTTTTATTATTGCTCGTAAACTGAAACCGGTATAAAAAAATTTAAATTTTTAAATTTTTTTTAATTATTGCTCTTAAACTTAAACCGAAATAAAAAATATAATTTTTTTTTTATTATTGCTCGTAAACTGAAACCGAAATTAAAAAAATTTAATAAATTAAAAAAAAAATTATTATTATTGCTCGTAAACTGAAACCGAAATAAAAAAAAATTAAAATTTTTTATTTTTTTTTATTATTGTTCGTAAACTGAAACCTATATAAAAAAATTTTAATTTTTAAATTTTGTTTTTAATTATTGCTCTTAAACTTAAACCGAAATAAAAATAATAATTTTTTACATTTTTTTTATTATTGCTCGTAAACTGAAACCGAAATAAAAAAAATTAAATGGACTAACGTTGCAACTGTTCGTTAGTTAAATGGACTAACGTTGCAAATGAGAGGTAACAGACTACATATAATAGGTCGAATTTTCAAGTTGAATACATACAATAAAAAAAAAAAAAGATGGCTACATACAATAACAAAAAATGACAAGTTTGATACATTTTCAAGTCATTGGCCCTTTTGGAAATACACGTGGTATTTTTATTTCTCTTAAGAAACACTAATAAAATGAATTTAAAATTGGCCCATATCATAGAATTTTGGACTTAATTGTTAATTTTAATTGGCCAATAAAAATATAATGTGATTATAATTTTTGGTAGGGTTATGCAAAAGCTTTTATTTCATTATGAGTAAAAGACATGTTGAAATGTA
>BQNB010029653.1:0-55570 GCA_026074375.1 Tanacetum coccineum
CCAAATCCTAACTATTACAAGCCATAATTGTTCGAACAAGAAAGGATAACAAAAAGTACGAGGATCAACCAAATAAAATCAACTGGGGCCATCTGGAGCAGTGTTATAGAGGTAATCATAACCGGGAGGCATGGGTCCAGTGTATCCGAAGGGAGGATAATTTGTCTCGCGACCTGGGAATGGATCAATCTGTAAGTGAGTCTCCAGGTGGTCACGAGTGGACAGATACTGCATTTGACAGATAGTATGAGCATACATCCACTCGAACCGCTGATCCTGCATGGTCATCCAGGTCTCTAGTTGTCCCCATCGTGTGTCTTGCTGACCCATCCATGTACCCTGATAAACCTGCCAGTCCCCTCAACTTATGCCTTGATACGCATCTAAAGACCCTCACCCCCCATCTTCTACCTCGGCCGCCTCCTCGTCCTTATCATCCTCTTCTAGTGGTTGCGTAGGACGTGTCGCAGGCCAGTGACATCCTCCTCCCGCGAGCTCCATAACAATCTCCATGGCAATCAAGGACTTCTTCTCGAGAAACTGGGCATGAGGCTCGACACTCAATACCCCCAACATTTCCCTAGACAAAACCCCAAAAGATCAGACGAGCCTAGTCACAAACATACCACCATAAACCACCTCTTTTTCCTAAACCCCATTTAAATAATGAGCCAACCAATACGGGATGTTGCAAACGACCCCCTCACCATAAATGCAGTAAAGGTAAAATAGATCCATCACCATAATCCTTTGGGTGGAATCCTTGCAACCTGAAATGGTCGTCGCAATGCAATGGTGGGCCAATCTAATCCTCGGGTCCCGGATCCGCTTAGCAACTGTGTGTTCTACTACAAACACACCATCCCCAATAGTTAACCAAAATTCCATTATCAAGCGCTCTGCCTTCACTGTTACTGAGTTATATAAAGAGGTTACCGTACCGTGTTCACCCCCTTGAGCTTTCGAGTACAAACCAACTCTCCAACCTAGCTCAACTAGCGACAACGTCCTCTGCTCACCACCTAGTCTAAAGTGAATACCAGCATGTTGAGGTTTATTCCTACAAGCAACGACCTTAAGCTCAAAGGTAGTAAAGAACTCTCGAACCAATTCTCGATAAACCGGTTCGTTGATCCGAAAGAGGTTCGCCTATTGAGGCCCGGAGAATGGATCGGAGTAAATGCTTTAAAAGAATCCTCTTTAAATACCATTATCAGTGAGGATTGACCAATCAATAACGGTTCTGGGATGGGTGGAATGGAGCACAAGAGCATTGTAATTCATTTGATGAGTGTCATTGTCAAATGCCCTTAAATCGCGAACCCACTTTTCAATTGTTGGTTCATGGGAGCTAGAGGACTGTCCCCTTGTGCTCTTGCCTGACCTAGCTCGCGTGCTCATTGCCTATATCAAAGCCAAAAACACAACGGACCAAGATTAGATCAAAGTTAATGACTATGCCACAACAGTGGGTCCAGACGTCGTCAGCATTAATTCCTGACGTCGTCAGCATTAATTCCTGACGTCGTCAGCATTAATTCATGACGTCGTCACTTTGACCAGATTTGAATACGAGATTATGATGGAAAACTGAGCTAAATACCGTTAAACTCATTACCAAACGCCCCTTTAGATCTGTACCCTAATGGGTAAATTCGAAAAATCAAAGCCTTAACTCTAAACCGAATTATTTTTGACAATGGATTGAAATTAAACAACCTATTATCACTAATCATTTGTAAATGACTAGGATTCATGCTTAATTTATTCCAAAATCAATTAGTTCGTTCTAGGGTTTAGAAATTGGGAATTTATTCGAATTAATTAAACGATATGAGCAATCGAGATGAATGGGTAATAAGGAGTGATTAGAATCAATGACTTACCGATTAGAGATGATTTCCCAAGTGATAGCAAGATTAGAGAGATTTTCGTGTGTGTTTGTTTGAAAAAAAAGTAGTGAAGAAGGAATGAGGAATGTGAGGGGTTATAACATGTCTGGCTCGATGTGATGATGTCGCATAAATATACTGACGGCGTCAGAATAAAAAATTGCAAAAGCCTTTTTATTTTGAGTAAAAGCAATTATAAAACCCGTTATTTCTTGAAAATGTCTCTAGGGTTAGATATTTGGTTGCTATCATGAATTTTGAGATGATCACACGAAAGGGGGATCTTTCTATCCCTTGGGTCATTATTTCCAAAAGGTAAGCATTGATGAAATGTTGGGGAGTTATCTAAGGAATTTTCCAAGAATTGTCGAAACGTGGTGTCTCATTTTTTTCTTCACACCAGGATTGAATCCAAAGCTACCTTTCCTTATTAGAGGTGGATTAGGGAGGATTATGCGGACGTATCCGGCGCATAGTGGGTTAAATGAGGTTATTCCTTGGGCGTGGGAAGATTCCTTCTTTGTAAGGAGCTTAGGAGATATATTTTCTTTACGGGAATCTGAGCCTTGAGTATTTGGATACTTTGTGATTTTTTGAATTTTTTTTAAATTGATTAGAATTATACTCCTTCATCCTTATCTCCTCCTTTAATTTCTTAAAAACTTTCAAAGATAATTGCATGAAATCATCCTTTTTAACTCTTATGTATTCTTTTAACTGCCGAACTTTTTCTTCCTGGTCAAGTATGAAATTCAAAACTAGACCCTCGAATGCTTCCTGGTGTGATGGTTTAGGAGGTAGATGCCGTGTTTTATTACTTGATAGCCCGCACATGTTTTCACTCTTCCTAATCAGTGAAATTGCATCATTCATCAGCGAACCTACTTGATACTTCATAATTCCTAGTAATTGCTCCATGTTGGTGTTTTCATAGTTAAGGCTTCTTTCTCTGGGAAGATTGGGTCATTCCACCCTTCAACTTCATATTACGATAATTCCTTGATGGTATTCCATGCCTTCTCTGCGCTTACCTTCCTCGGCTGACCTCCAGCCACGTAATCTACAACCCTTTTTAGCGTATGATCAATGTGGTCGTAAAATATTTGTACTTGGAGCCAAAGATCGATACCATAATGAGGGAATTTTTGAAGTAATTCCTTGAAACGAGTCCATGCTTCGAAAATAGATTCACCTTGATATTGTTGGAACATCAAGATGTCATTTTGAAGTTTGGCAGTTTTCCTGGTGGAAAGAATTGAACAAGGAAACAGGTAGTGAGATCCTCCCAATTGGAGATGGATCCCGCGGAAAGACGTTTAATCCAAGTGCTAGCTTGATCGAGAAGGTAAAACTGAATAAACGCAGTTGCGTTCTTTCCCTATTTATAACATTAAGGTCAAGTGAGTCCACAATTTTTTGAAAATCCTTAAGATGTTGATTTGGATCCTCGGACCGAAGTCTGTGGAATGAACATCCATTTTGCACTAATCAGATGGTGTTAGATTTTATAGGCACCACATTGTTCCTGTCGGGGAGCTCAATGGTGTTTCGATAGCCCTCGCGGCTTGGTTGGGAATAATCTCCTAAAGTAAGGGGTGGATTTCCGTTTTCCACGATGGTCAACGAAAAAGAAGGGTTTTACAAAACAAATGGAACGAAGAAAAAGATAGACTACGAGAATGCTAATTGACAAGAAAATAAAATCTCATTTGATAGGAATCTAGTGAGTAGACCTAAGCTAGATAGAATCCGAAACCTAGACTATTCCCCGGCAGCGGCGCCAAAAACTTAATGCGGTGGGTTGCAACGCAGAAGGTTTACAACCCTCCTAGGCAGTGTACCTAACCGTTGTAGTGTAGTATAGGCAAGACTTGGGTGCTTATTATCGTTCTCTAGGGGAATAGTTTGGGTAGGCTCGAATTGTATGATTACTAAGGTCTAGAGGTTGAGAGAAGAATATTTAGAAAGCAAGTAAAATCTCGGGTTTGAAAGGGGTTTTGATTAAACTAATTAACTACTCCTAATTTTATACTGATTGCAGAAAAGTAAAGTGATGGAAAAACTCGTATGGTTAAACAAATGTGTTTACCTAATCATGTACTACTCCCTAGTTGTCTTCTCCAATTTTATTACCCGTTACCCTCGTAATGGAATGTGTAAGTATCTAAATAATTAAACACCTAACTCGAAATCCACCCAAATGGCAAGGTAGTATGAAGACTATTGTGTGGGTATCATCTAACCAAGCCGTGTTTCCCTAGACGTCTTCGCTTTGCAATTAAGAAGCTAGTTTTCTAAAGCCTAACGCGCACATCATTAACAAGAAGTAATAATAAAAGATAAACAACTAGGTTTCATGCAATCATAAGCAAACATAAATTATATTTAGCCAAGCATGTTAATTGAAAGCGAAGAACAATTAATCAAACAACACAGCAATATTGAATAATTAAAAGTGATAAAGATTTTCACTTCAATTAAACATGGAGTTATGATGAGAGTACAAGGGTTAAGAAACCCTAAAAATCGACCTTTATGTCTGCTTCAAAGCTTACTAACGATTTCCATACGATTTTTCCCCACAAAACATAAAAAATAGGGTTTGTATATATAAGGAATAAGTCACGACGACGTCGCTTGTTAATTGTGACATCGTCAACCCGCAGAATCTTCTATGGGCTTATCAATGTCGGCTACTCTAACGTCGTCACAAAAGATCTTGACGTCGTCTCTTGAACACTTTGACGTCGTCACAAGGGATTGTGACGCCGTCTCCATAAACTGTATGCCCTCTTATAATCATATTTGTGTAAAGTTGCAATCTTGTCCCATTTCTTCCCAAATTGAGTCCAAGTCACGTATATTTCCTCCAAATGCCTTTCAAATGCTAAAATAACAAAAAGAAATGATTAAGCACGATAAATGGAGATATTTGCATGATTTTGGGGTTTAAATGACCTCGAAAAAGTAAGTAAAATGACACCTCATCATGCTTCACCTATTCAGGTGTAGAAGCACCTTGTGATTTATTCAAGTCAAGTCTTTCTTGCATAGGGATATTGGAACGCTAGGAATTATTCATCTTAAATCTTTTCAAGATTTTATCCATGTAAGCACTTTGACTTAGTCCAACTAACCGCTTCGATCTTTACACTTTGTAACATTGGAATGTTGTTTCCCATGTTGTTTATGTCATCAACATATAAGATGAGGAATGTAACATTACTCTCACTAGCCTTTTTATTTACACATGGCTCATCAAGATTTTGAGCAAAACCAAACTTTTTGATTTTCTTATCAAATCTTTTATTACAACTTTTTGATGCTGGCTTAAGACCATAAATGGATCTTTGAAGCTTGCATACTTTTCTGGAATGTTTAGGATCAATAAAGCCTTCAGGTTATCTTCATCAAGATAACCATTTAAGAAGGTGGTCTTGACATCCATCTACCATATCGCATAGTCATAGAACGCCACTATGGCTATAAGAATCCAAATAGCTCTAATGTATGCAACATGAAAGAAGGTTTCTTCATAGTCAATCTCGTAGGTTTGTGTATAACCCTTCACTCTAAGATGAGCTTTATAGGTGTGTACATTGACATCCAGGTCATTCTTTTTATTGAAAAGCCATTTACTCCTAATGGTCTTCCTATTAGGAGGAAGATCAACTAAGCGCCAGACTTGATTATCTTTTATGGATTGCATCTATGCATTTATGGCATCGAACCACTTATTAGATTTCGGATCTAATAGTGTATCTTTATAGTTAGCAGGTTCATTAAGATCCCCTAAGCTATGCTCCTCCACTTCTACATTTATACATAAGCGTTCAAGAGCTCGATGTGTCCTTACGGACCTACGAACTAGAGCTACATCCTTTTAAGGTGGTTCGAAACCTTCAACCTCAACAGGAATTATCTTCATCTTAAATTTCTTTAAGTTTTACCGCGTCCCATTGGCTTCTTGAGAGATTAGATTCTTCTCCAAGAACCCAACATACCTTGCAACAATAATTTTGTTTTCAGGTAGGAAGTAGAAGTAGTAACCCATTGTTTCCTTTGGGTATCCTACAAAGATACACTTAACAGATATTTGTTAGAGTTTGTCAGGCGTATCACGCTTCACAAGCACCTCACATCCTAAACGTTTAAGTAAAACAAGTTAAGAACTTTTACATACCATAATTCATATGGTGTCTTATCAACCTTCTTGGTTGGAACCATATTGAGAATGCGTGTAGCAGACTCTAGAGCATAATCCTAAAAAGATAACGACAAAGTTGTAAGATTCATTATTGATCGAACCATGTCTAGCAAGGTACGATTTCTCCTTCAGATACGCCATTATGTTGTGGTGTGTATGGAGGAGTAAGCCGTTGGACAATTTCATAAGCTTTCAGATAATATTTAAACTCTTTACTTATATATTCGCCTCCTCGTTCCGATCGAAGAGCCTTCATAGTCTTCCCGATTTGATTTTCCACTTCATTCTTAAAAACCTTGAATGTTTTAAAGACTTCATGTTTATGTTTGAGTAAATAAACATAACCATAACGACTAAAATCATTTGTAAAGGAAATGAAGTAGCTAGCACCTTGTCTTGACACATGTCTAACTGGACCACAAACATTTATATGTATTAGCGCAAGAAGATCAGTCTCCCTCTTCGTACGATGCGGAAAAAGTTTCCTTGTCATCTTACCAGATAAACAAGATACGCATTGATCAAAGGATTCATCATCCGTTGACTTTAAAAGCTCATCATGCTGCTGCTTTTCAATATGTTTCTTACTTATATGAGCAAGATGGTAGTGCCACAGATAAGTAGAGTCCAAGTTATGCTTGGATTTTTTATTGCTAACATTATAAATAGAATTAACATTTGGCACAAGATTAAGCATGTCAATTTTATAAATACCATCACGTGGAATAGCATTAAAATAAAGAACATCATTCTTAGAAACTGAAATTCCATAATATGTAAAATGTTGGATAAATCCATTGTTAACCAAATGAGAAACTGAAACAACACGTAGGTGCATAATGACACTTGTCTAAACAAATAACTAAGCTATTAGGCAAAAATAAGTCAAAACTTTAGAAAGCTTCTACTTCTGCACGAGCACCATTGCCCACGTACAAATAGACAACTCCTTGTTTCAGCTTCCTTTCACCTCTAAGACCCTGTTTTGTGTTACAAATGTGAGTACCACAACTAGTGTCATACACCCAAGATTTATTAGGGAAATAAAATACTTCTATTGTGAAGATACCTGAAGTACTGGCAGTGTTAGCATTCTTCTTTTTCTTCATCAACTCAGCAAGATAGATAGGACAATTCCTCTTCTAATTCCCCACCTCTTTATAGTGGTGGCAGGCATCAACCTTTCTTGGGTGCTCTTTAGCAGCAGGTTTAGGGTTTTTAGGCTTAGGCACATAAACTAGTTTATTTTTGGCCTTGCCTTTTCCTTTACCCTTCCCCTTAGCAGCTTGCGGTTTCTTATTGAGTTTCTGGATTCTACCACCTTGAATCGCCAGGACTTGAGGTGTAGCAGCCTCTTTAGGTAAACCCTTCTCATACTCAATAACCAGAGCATGTAGTTTACCAGTTGTCCTCCTCATGATATGCATATTGTAGTTCCTTACAAAGCCGACAAAGTCACTAGTAAGGCCATTCAAGATTAAACCAACACTAATTTCTTATGGGAGGACATACCCAAGACGTTCCAATTGCTCCACATAGCCCTTCATCTTAAGGACATATGAGCTAATGGATTTCCCCTCTTCTTGTTTGCAAGCATGGAAAGTCTGAATTACGTAAAACCTCTCAACTCCAGCTTGTTTCTCAAACATAGATTTAAGCTCCTGAAGCATGTCATAAGGCAAGGAGTTTTCAAACTGCCTATGAAGTTCAAGAGTCATACTTCCGAGCACAAGACATGTAACCTCATTATAAATAGTTTAAATCTTGTTCCAGTCCTCAAATGCTTGATTTGTGGAACTGGTAATAGTAGCAGGGGGAATAAGCTGTTCAATGATATTAAGTTTCTTTTCAACTCGAAGGACAAGCTTTAGTGAACAAAACCAATCATTGAAGTTTGAACCAGTTTTTTTCTTTCAAACATCGACTTGAAAGCCGAATGGTTTATGTTTTGAGCAGGTAATGCCATCTACAGAACATATAATATTTCAAAATTTTAGTATTTTCGATAATACTCCTTAAGAAAATTAACTACCCATGTTTAATCAATAAACAATCAATTTTCTAAGGCTAGGATCCTACTTGACATACCACCATCACATAAGTTGATATGCTAGAAATGATGTATTCGAAAGGTAATTGACGATCAATAATTACCACAAGTGCAATTCCTAGAACATTATGGGACTTATTTTATTTCACTAATGAACAAGTAAGCATGTTTCATCCCATCTATGCCTCGAGCTTATTGTCTCACCAACTTAACCCGATTAAGTCGCCCAATAAAAAAAATGTGATTATGTAACACCAATGTCTCATGAAAAGTGTATAATCACCTGGGATTGCAATCTATATATGTGACAAGCCAAAATTTTAGGATTTCTTTTGCTAAAAAACTCAAACAATTTACTTTGATCATGTACGTACTTGTTTTAACCTACAACCTCCCGCAAACTATGAAAAACGTCTTCGAACGCGCAACAACTTTAGACTACGTTTAGTCTACTTATAATAAGTATATTAATATACTTACGGTTATGTTTTATGTGTCATATGCATTTCATTTCATTATTTTTACGTAAACTGTATGAACTTGCATTTTATTACATGCATGCATGCACAACTTACCGAATACCATCACCACCTTTTCACTAATACTTTATATTATCATACACTTTCAAAATAACATTTTTCCCTCCCCTTTTACACCTCCTAAATCAAACCTCTCATACCCCACCACTATGCCAAAGTAGTAACTCCAACATGTTCTTTTCATTTTGTGTTTCCCACATACCCTAAACCATGTATAACACTAAACCAAGCACTAACACTTGCTAAGTCTTCTCAAGATGACTCATTCCCCCTCTTTTCAGCCATATTACACAAAATAAGGGCATCTCCAAAGCCTAAGGCGCACTCAAACACCATTCATGGGATGCTAATCACTATTTGGTAACAAAGCCTCTTTGAACTTTCCTCTTTTCTTGTTGTATAAAGAAACCACCAACCCTTCATTATTCTCACACTTAAACACTTTCAAACTCACCATATCTAAGCTCTCATTTATGTATTCAAGTAGTATTCAAGTGTTAGTTAAGGTTTCATTAAGGGTTGCAAGTGAATTAGGGTTTTGGAAGCTAAAGCTAGGGTTTATATAGTTATATTGGGTTAATCTTGCATCATTAATCATCCATCTTCATCCATCATTGTGAGTATCATTATTTCCATGTTTTCATAAAATATATACATCTCATATATGATTTATAGGTTTTTAGTATGCTTGTGTATAAGTGAAATTTGTTAAAAATCTTGTTTTATAAACTTTAGATTTGAGCAGATTTTTAGGTTGTCTTGTGAGCTTGTAACGACCACTTTAGAAGAACCTATGAGTAAAACTATTTTCAAACTATTAAAATATAATGTTTTAGCTAAGTTTTTGGAGTTTCCCCAAAAGATTTGGGTTCGTTTTCATTTTCAAATGATTTTTACAAGATTGGTGCGCAAAACTGAGTTGTGGACTTTAAACGGAATTATGACCACTTTAGGAGTAGAATGGTGTTATCCCAAAAGCTTAATCCATTTCACAACATAAGCTATTCCAATAAGCAAAATAAAGATAGAAAAGAGATAAGGAAAGTGAAAGATTATTAGAGAGAAATAAAGAGGTGGAAGATTACACACACACACAAACTATGCAAATGGTAACCAACACCCTCTCCATGTGTGGAGAGGGTTCTATTTATACCCTTGAGCCATAAGTGGCTTGTGGGCTTTTCTACTTGGGCCGGGCTTGGCTAAACTTGGGCTTTAAGCCCGCAACACGGACAATATTAGATTACAAACCAAGCCCGTTGAACCCGACTAGCCTATTACTTAACAAGACTAATTACGACTAATAAGACCGATAACATTCTTGTTCGACTTATATAAAATTAAGGCTAACAAATGGATTTTTGGTCCAGTTAAGACTTTGGTATAGGACATCTTAACTTAAACGTAGCAAATTGGATCAACCCGAGAGGATAAAAATTGAGTGAGTTATGACTAACACTACTTTAGCCAAGTTTTTTGCTTTCTGGACAGCGAGACCTTTGTGTCTTCTAGACCACTTTTAGACCCTTTAAACTTTGATTCAATTTACGAGACTAATATTTTTGGAAAGATAACTCGAAAACCTTTGACCTAAGCTTTTGAAAAATATTTGTACAGTAGAAAACGAAGGATATACGACCCGTTGAAGTTGAAAAACCCCTATTTCCAACCAACTATTTTAATAACTTTCTTTTATAAAACACTTGCAACTTTAGTTATAGATTATATTTTAGACTTGGAAAACCTTATACACAAACATATTAGGTTGATGAAGCTATTTATAAATCGCTTATGCATTTAGTGCACTCATTGTTGTAAACCTAAAGCGTCTCATTATTTAATTAGGTTGCGGTTAAGATTCGTTGCGTGTTATATTTGTGATTACTTTTTCGAGTACATTGATTTCTTGAGGTGAGTCTCATAGCCCCTAATTTACTTGTTTTGAAATATTTTAAAGGAGAATACATGCTCGTTTACAAACTCATTTACATGCTCGTATACAAACTCGTTTATAGGCTCATTTACTTTATAATAATGAGATTACTTTTCAAGAGACATTGCTTGCTTTTACTTATGGACACAAATGCTTTAAACTTTTACGTATTGCCTAAGTACCCTGCCATAAAGTCTCCTATCATGAACCATTAATTACATGTTATAAGCATGAATGTGGTAAATAGATCTATTATGGTTGAAACACCCGTCCGTGTCTGGCTTAGTACATGGCCAGCAGGCGCATTTTCATTTGAGGTAGTACTTAGGTGTTTTGGTAAAACATCAGATTTCGGGGCAGCGACTTGAGAACTCTTCTTAAGTCTTTGGTTTCATGAGCTTAGGGAAATAGTAGTACTTTTTCTATAACATTGTATTTGTTATAATGGTCATACACTTGAAATCTTGTGGTCCACACTACCTTTATAGAATGATACTGATTACTAAATACTTTTCCTTGAAAAATTGACCCTTCAATTCAAACCTAGCCTTCTCATCAAATTTTGGTCCAACAATTCTTGACCCATAATCTTCTCGGGTCTTAGTCATGTGTTCATCCATAGTTGGTTCCCCCATAGTTTCTGTAACTTCTTCTTCAAACTAATCTTCAGGATCATAAAATAAATCGAATTTCGATAAACTCGAATAATCAAGACTCGTTGTCTTGAAAAGCTTCCTTGTTGAACGTATTAATTGTTCAGGTTCTTTGTAAGGTGTAACGAGCCCTTTGTTTGAACTCCTGGTCATGCACTACCTGAAACAGAGGATAAAAAATCAGTAGGATAGGCTCAAAAGAAAGAAAATACAGAAAACTAAACACGAGAACGGAATACGAAAAATTGAGCCTGCTACTGTATCAGATGATCGATACCGTATTCAATTGACTGAATACACCGTATTAATCGTTTGAATACAAATACGCTGTATTGGTTACGAAAGGAAGTTACGCCGTATTTAATCAGATGAATACACCGTATCCGTTATCGACCAGAACATGTACAGAAAATAAAATTAATGCAGAAAAACACAAAAATATGCAACATATACAATGCAAACTAAAACACTAATAAAAATAATTATAATACAATTTTACATAAACTAAAAATACTAATAAACAAGAATTAAACAAACTCACTCCCCGGCAACGGCGCTAAAAAACTTAATGTGTCATTGTGCGTAGATAATATTTGTTATCAAGTTTTACTATTTATATTTTGCCGACTTTACCTATTAACAAACACTAACGGGCAGTGTACCCGATCAATTGTAGGTTCGTTGGTAAGTAGGGTGTCGATCACTAAGAGCGAGTTTTAACACTTAAATCTATCAATACTTTAGTTATCTAAGTTAGTCCTAATTTATCCTATGTTAAATCTATGTTAAACCTAAACTAACGCAAATAGGGGTTTTCAGCCTGAGAGACTGGCACCTGTTTGGGTTTACCTAATCAAAGTGATGACAATTAACACACACAAGTTGATAAACAGAGGATAAAGAAGCGGTGAAGCCTTATGTAAGGAAAACATATTAGCCAGCTTAATCTAATAAAACGCAGGTATTGTTTATAAGTGCAATGATTGTTTTACTTCGTTGGTGATATATCATTTCTAAGTTTAGGCGGGACTTCTTCCTAAACTCTAGATTCAGGAATTCTATCACAAATAACCAAACCCGCATAAAGCATTCACAGTCAATTATAATCTATCTTAAGAGACGATAATGGTGATAATATCAAACCCTAGCTCATGAAGACTTTACTAACTTACTGCTTAACGGTCATTTATATACTAGTAGTCCACTGTCCAGATCTTTACCCAAGGAATTAGAAGGTTATTTGTTAGTCCTAGTTCACCTGCTAGTCTACCTATTCACTAAACTAAGGGTAAAGACGATATATAAATGGCTGCATGTAGTTCTATCCCGGACTCTAGCTAATGCTCAATTTGTATTCCTAGATCCAGTTGAATGATAGGTTAAACACATGCTTAAGCACATAAACGAGTATAAATTGATAAACATAATCAACACGCAACGAATAAGCAAACAATCAACATAAATAGAACCAAATATTAAATTATCATACACATGGCTAATACCTAAAGGTATTAGCCGATAGTCATTGCAAACTTGTACAAATGTCATAAACGAACGATTAAAGTAACAAAACCGAACGCGTATTTAGAGTATAGAGATTACAAGGGTTTTCCTATAGAATGGAGCACTTTGCAGGACCTACTTGGCTTCTTAGATCTTCTGAGAATCAAACTTGGCGGTAAAAAGCATACCTAAAACGAGTTTTAGGGTTTTGTATTTATAGAGTCTGGAAATCAATCGATACGTCGTATTAAAAGGGTTCAATACGGTGTATTGGGGTAACTTGGCGTGGGCTCCACGAATAATATATTCTAAAATATTCTTGGATCGTCCGTGAATACAGCGTATGAGCTCTTCTGGATACGACGTATAGCTCTCTTTTCGTCTTGGATGTCTTGTGAAGTTACGGCACGGATACATCGTACCTTCTTGCTGGATACGGCATATTTAGGTAAAACCAGTTGGTTCTTCTTCATTGACTAAAGTATTATATACGGCGTATCGTTGATGTGGATACGACATATTCTTCAAAGTCAGGAAATGTTCTTTTAGTTCGTCAAATTCTTAAGTATGACGTATACTTCTAGAATGATACGGCATGTCGGTTGTCAGATCAGAGGACTTTCTTGAACTCTTTGTTTGTGCTCCAAAATGCGTGCCTTTTAGCTAACTTTCACTAAATGCTCGATAATTATTACAATTAACAAATATAAGCAATTAAGTATTAATTCATATATAAAAGAATGTAAAACGAGCAATAAAGACAGGATAAATGATGCTATAAAATAGATGTTATTTGATGTCATCACTCAGCATCAAAGGTAGGTCCTGATTCTGCAGTGAAGACCTCCTAAATCTTTGCCATGTACATGTAATGTGCTTTCAGTTCTTGTTCATCTGGCTCTTCATTAATGTCATATAGCTAATCTCCCTGATCTGCACTTAAAGGCACACCTTTTTCTTCCTACTTGCATAACATCATCTTCTCCTTGTGATAAGCATAATCCTTAACCCTCTTTGGTTTTCTGCACTCCTTAGCCATATGTCCAAACCCCTTACAGTTAAAACAATGTATCCCTGTATGTTGAACTACTTGATTCCCTATAGTTTCCCTAGCCCCGACAACTGTTCCAGCCCTCTGATTCACAAACTGCCCAGTGTGATTGTCATTTATGTTCCTTGGAGACGTATCACGATTCTTGTTCCTGGTGTTTGATGAAGTTTTAAGGTTGTTGTTGGTAGGTTTGTAGATATTTTTAAAGTGTTTTGCAATAAGAGCCAAACTTTTCTGAATTTGTTTATCCCTCTGAGCCTGTTCTTCATCATTGTCTTCTTCAGATGATGACTCAGACCGTGGTGTAACCGGTTTGACTACCTATTTGCCTTTGTTCCTGGTAGTAGCATGTGACTTGGATGATGTTATCTGTCTTGATGATGGTGCAATAGGTTTGTGAGGTTTTGGTGCTTGATTATGGTATTCTAGATAATGTTGTGCAGTAGCAACAAGTGCAAGTGGATTAGCATTTCTGGCTATCTTTTCAACACGGATTTCATTGACTTCATTTTGATACTGTTTGAGAATGTCAAAGAGCTTGTGATATGATTCTTTGTCCAAGTCAACGGTTTGCTTGACAACAGTTACAAAACTTGACCATTCTTGCTGAAGTTGTTAGAGACACTAAACATTGACTTGCATAGTAGCAACTTCCAACTTGTTCCTTACTATTTCATTCATCATCTTGTAGAATCTTGAGTAGTATGACTCAATTGATTCCCCGTCTTTTGAAGTAAACTTACCAAACTCTCAAAACAGATTAGTCTTGACATCTTTCTTGTTAAGTGACTCACCTTGCTGCAGCCTTTCAATGGCTACCTACATCTCCTTAGCAGTTGTATATGCATCAAATTTGGAATAAATGTCATCTTTAATTCCACTCAATATCATATGAATTGCTTCAGCTTCAGCGTCAAAGTAAGCACGTTTTTCAGGAGTAGTATTCTTGCATGTTTCAGGAACATTATGTTCTAGTACTGCTTCTTCAGTGTGTGTTGCTGGTTTAGCTGAAATGGTGATTTCAGTCATTACATACGGACCTTAAAGGATGCATAGCCTTAATTCTTTCTTGTTAGGCTTAGTATCAACATATCTCAAGAAACGTATGTCCACACCTCAAAACACCCTTAAATCATCACATCCACTAAGTTATTACCAATGTCACAATATACACATAATACTAATATCAACTTATATTAACATAATAGATATAATTTGATAAGACAAATGTATGACATAATAATATAACATCTGTTACACCAATCATCAAATGTCATAGAATAATTTAAATATCTGATATATTTTTGTTGGAAAGAGAAGCGTATAAATACATTTATTTTTAATAAATATAATAATTAATTATCGATTTATAAATTTATTATGATTCACTTATGACACATCTAAATCAGTATTGAGGAATATTGTTTAGTTATATTTTCTGTTGTAAGGACTGTATTTAGAACAATAGAATGTCAATTAGTTACAGAAAGATTATTCTTGAGTTATAGGTTTGTTAGTGTTTCGAAAATAGCGTCTTGTGCATCTGACGCTTATGTTGAGTCGCGACAAAGATGGCTGTGTGATACGAATTGTAGTGAGAGTAAAACTCGTGTTTTGAAACCTAGTATCTGGTAGATAACAATCTCGTCATTGAATGATGACTGTGTCTAGAAGAGTGCATTGAAGTAATTATCGCTGTGCATATAGTCCAAGTTGTTGAGGGAGAAAAGATAGATCGAAAGTCATTGGATTAGATGTTATCAGATAATCGCAGTATATGAACCCACATGCCCCTGATAAGAAGACTCAAATGCTTTGATTAGTCTTGTCAAAATGATGGTTTAGATTTGTCAAAACGCTTGAATTATATTACGCAAATCGCTGTGACTAGGAGATATAAATCGCTGGATAGAAGATTAACCTGCGAGATTGGTGGCATGCTCTAAAATCACAGGCTGAATATACAGCGAAGATATAGACATATCCGGTGAGGTCTCTAAAACTTTTTACCCAATCACGCTTGAATATGCTAGCACAAATCTCGCAGGAGATACAATTCGTCAGTCCACATATATCGCATCGAGAGACCTTAAGCTCTTATACGACTCGATTCTACTATTACCCAGTCAACGTATCCGCTCTACATGTGAGGCTAATACCACAGAGCTGACAGCGTTGCATCAGATCAAATCGTGTATTCAACACCTCATTCATCCGACGGTATCCTTCCGATACCTAACCTGCAGGTCCTACTTCGTCAAACCGCAGTCTCACATCAACAAATCTCCGAATTCAAAAAATAAGCCCAGATTTAGCTTTTTTTTAAAAATAAAAGCAGTTTTACACAGATTTAAGCTCTGAATACCTCTATATTAACTGAGGCTAATACTTAATCTATTTAAACAACGATAACATTCTTTAACACTAAATAACGCCACAACTCGATAGAAATAACGCAGAGAGACTTTAAGCCAAATAAGCCCGATTCGAATAAGCTATAAAACATCATGAATCATCACAAAACCCACCGAGGCTCTGATCACCAATTTTTTTTCCTTATATTATACCAATGATCAACTTCATACAATAGATCTATAGATCGAATAAATAAGAATAGAGAAAGAAGCTAGAGAGAAAGTAGTAAGAGAAACAGATGGATGGATTGCAAGTGTAAAAGCATACAATGAACAACCAACCCCTCTCCATATGAGGAGAGAGGGTATTTATACTCCTAGGGTCTTATGAGACACCTAAGGTTCCTTGGTGGACTGGGCATGTGTTTTGTTTGGGCTTTAGCCCACAACATGTACAATACTAGCTTACTAAATTAGCCCGGTTCCGTTTCTAGCCTATTACAACGTGCATTTAGTAATGGTCGAGATTCCTATGTTGAATGACTGATACTTATATTGTTGACTCAATATTTAAGGCTAACACTTAAAATAACAAACAATAGTCAAAATCCAAAAAACTGGAACAGTGACTCTGGCGCGCAGGCCACGCATCAGCACGTGGCCAGCGCGCCACTCACGACATCTGTTTTTATGAATTTTGTTTTGTCGGCTTTCCTCTTACCCGACACATGTGGAAAATTCAATAAAGGTATGTACATGATACTTGAGCATTTGGGAACACAGCAAATGAGGTTTAGACTTAGAGAGGAGCAAAAACAAATCCTCCCATTTTTCAACAAAACGCCAACTCAATTCTTTTATCAAACGCCTCTAGCCAAGGCCAAAACTTCTTTCTAAACCTAGTATGAATATACTTTCAACATACCATCAAACGAAAGTATTCATTTGACCTTAATCCGGATTTACGTTGTTCCTAATCACGTAACGGGTTTTACTCCCTTATTGGTCAAACTAAGCCAAAGCTCACTGATGTGTATTTTTACAAGCTTTAAATTTATAATACTAGAAATGCCGATTTTTACTAAAAACACAACACTCGGGCAAGTATACCTTATCGAGTTTAATATAGTATTAGGTAAGTCCAGGTCGTTCCATAGGATTTGTAGCAATTCACATATTGTTTATCAAGTAACAAGGCTAAATGATTGTCACTGATCAAATAGCCAAAACGTATGTATTAAGTAAGCAAGAAACAAGGCATGATCCACATAAAATAATACATAGAGTTATAGGAAGACTTTATATAAACAAAGCATACAAGTCATATATGACGGGTAATCATAATAATAAGCATATCTACCAATGGTAACATAGAATCCTTTTCGCCTATATACTACATCATCACGAGTGCATTAGGAATGGTTTATATCAAATACGCATACATATGAATTCCTCACAACCCGGTCGATCAACATAAGGAAGGGTCTTAAACATTATTCTACTTAGGTTGTTTATCAATTTACCACACAATTCTCACAAGTATGATATTGACATGCCATAGATACACGGTTCAAAATACATCAAGACAATTAACCTTTTCGGCCTATTTTAATTGCAATGATATACCAAAAGATAAATAATGATCCAAGTAAAGATAACATCGAATTCATAAACATATATATTTACAAGTCATAACAAAATCATCCAAATATTATATTATGTTTCATATATGAGAGCAAAGTACCAAAACCGGTATTCCAACTAGTAACAAGCACCAAACCAAAACCCATGGCTTCCTTATACTACCAACATCCTAAACCTACTGAGATAACCCAAGAATCTATCACGATCCCTATGAAAATTCAGCAACACGTCGCCAAATGATGTGTTTGGTAACGGGTTTTGTTGGGATTAAAAGCCTTCTTAAAGTTACTGCTGCTAAGGTTTGTGTTACTGATGCTAAGCTAAAGTTTGTGTTGTTCATTAACTTTAATGAAAAATATGCTAAGTAGTTAGTACTGCTAGTTCATAGTTACTACTGCTAGTGTAACTTAGTTACTACTGCTAGTGTAACTTAGTACTGCTAGTGTAACTTAGTACTGCTAGTGTATATTAGTACTGCTAGTTACTACTGCTAGTATATGTTAGTACTGCTAGAGTAAAGTTAGTACTGCTGGTGAAGATTGAAGAAAATATTCTAAGTAGTTACTACTGCTTGTACTCAGTTAATACTGCTGGTGTTAATAAGTTTACTAATGCTGATGTTTAAAAGTTAATGTGCTAGAATCCAATACATATGTTAAAATGCTCAAAGACTAAGACTGCTGAAGAGTTTTTTACTGTAGAGAAAGGATAAGACAGAAGGAAAGGATAAGATGATTGGTGATCAGATTCTTTACGTGATAAAGTATGAGTTATTTATAGAATAAATCATGAGAATATTCTAGTTTTTAGAATATATTGTAAAATCAATAAGACTCCTGGTTGTTATAAAAGGAGGTCTAGGGTATGTGTAATAATTGTGTTTAACAATTTGATAGTATGTTCATAAGCTTCAAGGTTTTGTAACTATTACTAGGAGAGTATTAGTATTATTTGTTTAATAATAATATTGGAGCTTTTTTTGTTGAATTATATTGTTTTGTCGTATCACTGTTTCAATGAAGACTGTCTTTTTTATATAAAAGATTAGATTCCGCATAATCTGTAGTATTATCATACAAAGTTTCTTATATTAAGTTTTTGTTAGAATTTATTTAGATAACTAATTCCTTAAACAAGCTTAAGGAATTCGATTCATTAAAGTTAACTGGGATTAACAAAGTGATATCAGAGCTTGTTGCTTTGAGAACTTTACTAAGAGAATGGATCAAGACTCAGCAATATGGTGGCTGCATCAATAAAGTGTCTATGCTTAAAACCAGGTGGTATGAGATTTGGAGGATGAGGATGGAATAGTTCAGCCGATGATTGATTATTCTCTATGGAAGTCATGTAGAGAATGGTAATACACCTCCAATAGCAAAAGTTGCTTGAGTGTTGACGATACAATTGCTCATACATCTACTGAAGAAAAAGGCATACAAAAGGAGGTTGATTTGAAGGCAAGAAGCATTTATTGATGGGCATTCCCTAATTGATCATCAATTAAAGTTTAACTCCATTAAAGATGCCAAGTCATTGCTGCAGGCTGTTGAGGAAGAAGGTTTGGAGGGTGGAATGCTATGCTAACTGAAAAAGACTCAGAGGAATCTTCTTAAGCAGCAGGTATGAAAAATTTTTATTGCAGGTGTTAAGATCAATCACTTTAATAGGCTTCAACAAAGAAGATTATCAGTCAGTAGAGATCATGGTGATTGGTATTCTCACGAGAAGATAGAATTTCTTAATAACAGTCTGGTCACCTGAATGGAACAAGCCATACAGGTGTTGTGGAGGAACCAAGCCTGAGGATAGATCATCTAAGCTATGGAAAATTATATTTACAACAACTGATGATCTATGAATTAGAGGTCAAAGGGACATCAAGTACAAGCACAAACACATTAAATAGTATCCCTTTGTTGTCCTCAAACAGCCAAAGCAGTACAAATGGAAGCAGTTATTACTGCTTTGGTGTAACAACTGCTAGCACTCAGATACATGATGTTAAACTCAACAAGAAATGAAAACTTGAGTGATGATGTTAATCTGTGCTTTGCTTTGCAAGGTCAAACTAACAGTCACAATTGACCAATAAGGACTTGCAATACAATTCATCGATAATTTAGAAGAGATGGATTTTATAGGTGGCAGCATGGCTATGCTACAATAAGGGACAGGGAAGTTTTAAGAACATTGGAAGGAAGTTTTCTGGGAATGGTACTGAGGACCTTAGGTTTGATAAGTCCACGGTGTTAGTGCTACAACTGCAACAAAATGGGACACTTTGACAAGGAGAGCAGGGCTTCAAGGAACCAAGATAATAAGAATAGGTGAGAACACTAAGAAGGGTTATGCCAGTTGAGACAACTACTTACTAAAGGCTTGGTTGTCTTGTGTTGGTTCTGGTTATGATTGGACGTATCAGCGCAAAAGAAGGTACCAACTAACTTTGCCACTCATAGTAGCTTATCTCATTAAGTTCTAACTCTGAGGTATCTAATGATTCAAACTGTTAATCATCTTGTTTGGAAATTGTTAAAAATTTTAATAGGTCAAATAAAACTGTTAAAGAGACTTAAGGACATTCTAAGTTAGACTTTCTATTGCTTATAAACAGGGTTAAAGTCTGTAGGAGCAAGAATTCTAGCGATATCTACGCCTATGAAAAGTCTGACCACGAATATCCGAACTGTCCGCTTCGTTTTGATGATAAGATTCGTTTTACAAATTTGTCTCCATTAGAACCGAGTGATTTCAATTTCGAGGACGAAATTTTCTTTTAGAGGGGAAGAGTTGTAAAACCCAAAATTTGAATTTCATGTCATATTGGTAATTTTGAATATAACATAAAGTTTATTAATAAGTATTTAAAAATAAAACCTTAGGTTATAATTTTGGGAAATTATAAAGATATAACATAAGGTATTTTGTTTTAATAAAAATATAAAACTTATATATGTACATATATATGGCCGGCCTCTTATTTAAAAAAAATATAATATATTTTGTAATTTTAATTATTTTGTATATTTACTTTCTTTTTATTAAAAACATATTTTAAGGGATAAGTATTAAAAGGTTTTAGCAAATATTTTGTGTAATCTTTAAAAAAGGAAAAAAAATTATTTTGTCCCCCCTCCTCCTTCATTTAGACCGGCCCTTAGGGGTGATTTTACAAGAAAATCTTTTATTTTTGTAGCAAATGATATTTTAGGAAAAGAGTGTAAAAGGTTTAAGCAAATATCTTGTAATCTCCTTAAGTTTTAAGAAAATCTTGTCCCCTCTTTTTCTCTTTATAAGGCCGGCCATATTCACCCTCTCCCATCATTCTCCATCATTCTCTAAAAAATTTCTCTCCATAATTTTGTATATCCCTCCATAGAAGCTTCGAGCAAGAAGAAGGTTTAGGTGTCTTTGGGTAATCCTTGAAGTTTTGGTGATTTGGTGTGATTCTTTGGTGTATTCTTGGTGTTTTGGTGTTCTTGATTTGTGGTTCTCCTCTAAACTTCATTCCATAGGTAATTCTTGATTTTGTTTCATTCTTGTTGTCACCATGATTACATATGCAAAAGTTTTCATAAAAACCTAAAAGATTGTAAGAAATAATGTGTTTATGTTCTTGTCAATTTCTCTAGGGTTTAATCTAATTAAAATGGTTAAATTACATGTTATGAAACCCTAAGATGATCATTAAATGTGTTATTAATAAAAACTACAAGATTAGAAACCCTAGGGTTGGTTTTGATGGGGTGTCTCTCCCTACCCTGCGCCGCTCCGCCTTACTTCGGTTAATAATTCTGGGCAGAATTTGAGTCATGTTCAACGGGGTGTAACTTGATGATAAAAATTGGTTTTAACATGATTCTTGAGCCTAAAGTTAAATTCAAAGAGTCTAGTTTCTGGAAAATCCGGCCTCATGTCAATTGGAGGTCGGGAAGGTCGATTTTTAGATTTTATAAGATTAAGTGTCGAATCTGGAATTTCTATCCGAAAAATTCAGTTGTAGTGTTTTATTTTTAATTCAAAAACCGTAAGGAGTTGGCCTCTAAAATTTGATTTGGTAAATCTTCATGATATTAGCTACGTCCATGATTTTTTTTGAGATTTTTCTGAGTTGTCTAAGTATGGTAAATACGCGTCAACTTTTCAAAGGTTCTGCCAGGTCAAAATTCGGGTCAGTTTTGGGTAACAAGGGTCAAAGGGATACTTAATCATGGAAATAAATTAAACCAATGATCATGGGTGTATTAGACATATGTAGGAACCTCTGTAAATTTTGGTTGGTAAAAAAAAAAAAAAAATTTTTTTAGAAGATGTTTTTATGGGTCATTTATGTATGGAAACTTACCTTGAATAAGTAGTCAAAATCTAAAATTTTTGGAAACCTTAATTAGGTCAAGTAAACTTTATTTATGGTAAGATCAAGTGTAAAACTACTTAAAAAAAGATATGTAATATATGGTAATCATGGTTCTTGTAGATTCGGTGAAGGTGTTGTGATCTCTTGCTTTTGTGTTCATTTCTCTCCGATTGCTTATTCGTTAAGGTACAGATATTCCGTTCTTTTACTAAGGACACTTCATTCTCATTTGTTTGGCTACTTGATCTAATTGATATTCGTTTGATATTCCTTTGATTTGCTATCCGTAATCATGACTCGTTTGATGTTGACAATCCGTTTGATTCGATATTCGTTTGTATGAATCTGTTGGTTCTTGTTTGGAATATGCTACTAGATTCGTTTCCATATTTGGATTATTTGAAACTTGTTCACTTATATCTTTGCTTTAATCTTGCCCGAGCTATTTGTATCTAGTCATGGAGGTACCATGACCATGTCATTGATGCACCAATGGCATGACACTATCTGTGGCGGTGTGATTGGTCCACGGCGTTCCCTTTTGTATGTGCACTTATTATGATTTGATTATATATGTTCGTACACTCGCCATAGTGCTTGTGTATATGGATATAACTTTGTTTTGCAGGGAGCGTATGGATGCATCCTAGGTACTTTGTTCCGTTCAGTTTAGGTGAATGGTTGTGTGTGTGCAATACACCCCATATCACATTTGGTACACAGGAGGAGCTTGCCTGTGTACATTTGATTATGACTATCTGATTATTTGTTTAGGGTCTATTCATGTATCATGTTTAGACATTTGTTTGGGCTCGTGGGCATTCCTTTGATTACTCTTATCCTATTCATTGTTCTATATATATCGTTTGGCATTTGTTTGGCAGGTTCTCGTGATCCGTTTCGTTCATTCCTTCGTTTTATTACCGTTATTATTATTATATCTGTTCACTGAGCGTTAGCTCAGCCGCGTTTTCTTTTCCTGCGGCAGGTACTAAGCGGAAAGCTGGGATATGAGTGTTGAGAGTAGGAGCTTTTAGAGGACCCACCTTTAGAAGAACCTTTTTTATTTGGATTTATGTTTTAAGACGTTTCCTTTTAAAGATTTCTTTCATTTGACTTTGTTGGAATTTAATACTGTTGGAAGTCATTTTATTTTATGACTTGGTATTTTGATTAATAAAGTCTTCCGCTTGCTTTTATATATGTTCTGATTTGACAACATAATGTGATGCTTTGTCTCTTTATCGGAGCGGGGTGTTACATCTAGTTTATAAGAAAAATGAGTCTGTTTATGAGGAAGATATCAAGGTCTTAAAACGTGAGATTCATTTAAGAGAAGTATCCATTACAGAGCTTAGGAGGAAGTTGGAACTGACTCAAAAACAAAAAGATGAAATTCAGCTAATAGTAGAAAATTTTGAGAATTCATCTAAAAGCTTAAGCAAACTAATAGACTGTCAGATAGTTGATAAGTACAAAACAGGTTTAGGGTATAATGTTGTTCCACCTCCCTATACATGAAACTTTATGCCTCCAAAACCTGATTTATCATTCTCTGGTCTAGAAGAGTTTGTGAATGAGCCTATAGTTAGTGAGCTTACAGTTAAGAAGCCTGTAGTTGAGAGTAGTGAAGCTAAGGCTAGTGCAGACAAGCCTAAGGTTGTTAGGAAGAACTTTGGTCCCCCACTTATTGAAGATTGGATATCAGATAGTGAGGATGAAGCTGGGTCAAAGCCTAAGATAGAGAAGAAAACTGTTAAACCTAGTTTTGCTAAAATAGAGTTTGTTAAATCTAAAGAGCAAGTAAAATCTCCTAGGAAAACAATTGTTAAACAAGGTGATCAAAATAGGCTGAACACACATAGTCCTAGAGGAAATCAAAGAAACTGGAATTACATGATGTCTCAAAGATTAGGGAGTAATTTTGAGATGATTAACAAAGCTTGCTATGTGTGTGGAAGTTTTGATCACATGCAGTATAATTGTAATAACCATCAGAGACAGTTTAATAATAAAAAGATGGTAAAACCAGTGTGGAACTATACTCAAAGGGTGAATCACCAGAATTTTTCTAGAATGACTCACCCCAGTCCTAAAAGGAACATGGTTCCAAAAGCAGTATTAATGAGGTCTGGCCTAGTATCACTTACTACTGCTAGACCAGTTAATACTGCTCAACCCAGAACAACAGTGAATAGTGCAAGACCAATGACAAATGTTTTTAATAAAGCACATTCAACTGTTAGAAGGCCCATTAACAACAAAACAGCAACTAAAAATAGTAATTTCAATCAAAAGGTTAATACTGCTAGGCCAAAAGCAGTACTTAATGTTGTTAAGGGAAACCAGGTTAATGCTGTTAAGGCCTCAGCTTGTTGGGTTTGGAAACCAAAGACTAAAGTAATAGACCATGTTTCTAAACACAACAGTGCATCAACCATAAAAAAGGTTTGATTATATTGATGCACAAGGCAGATCCAAGTCAGTGATGGCTTGGGTCCCCAAAAGAGACTGATTTTCTTACCTTATGTGCAGGGCAATCCACAGCAAGATTTGCAGGAGAAAGGAGTGATTGACAGTGGATGCTCAAGGCACATGACAGGGAACATGTCCTATCTTACTGACTTTGAAGAAATTGATAGAGGATATGTTGTCTTTGGAGGTAACCCCAAAAGAGGGAAATCACAGGTAGGGGTACAATCAAAACTAGTAATTTAGATTTTGAGAATGTTTATTTTGTAAGAGAGTTAAAGTTTTAACTCTTTAGTTGGTCTCACAAATGTGTGACAAAAAGAATAGTGTTCTCTTTAATGACACTGAATGTATTGTTTTATCTCCAAACTTTAAGTTAACTGATGAAAGTCATGTTTTACTTAAAGTTCCTAGAAAGAACAATATGTATAGTGTTGATTTAAAGAATGTTGTTCCTAAAGGAGGTCTAACTTGTCTCTTTGCAAAAGCCACATTTGATGAATCTAAACTTTGGCATAGGAGGCTTGGACATATAAATTTCAAAACTATCAATAAACTGGTTAAGGGAAATCTTGTAAGAGGTTTACCTTCAAAACTTTTTGAAAATGATGAAACCTGTGTTGCTTGTCAAACGGGAAAGCAACATAGAGCTTCTTGTAAGTCAAAAACAGTAAGCTTAATCAGCCAACCTTTACATATGTTACACATGGATTTGTTTGGTCCAACATTTGTAAAAAGCTTAATGAAAAAGATGTATTGCCTAGTTGTCACAGATGATTACAATAGGTTTAGTTGGGTTTTATTTCTAACTACTAACGATGAGACTAGTGGGATTCTTAAGTCCTTTATAACTGGAGTAGAAAATCTAATAGATCAAAGGGTTAAGGTAATTAGATGTGACAATGGAACTGAGTTCAAGAATAAGGAGATGAATCAGTTTTGTGATAGCCAAACTGTGAGCAGAGCCACCATAAGTTAGATCACACATTTGCTAGATTCGTCATGTCTTCGTCATCACCGTTTGTAGGCACGAACAAGTTATCTCATCATATTGGTAGCCATTTTGAGATATGATAAGTAGAACACAAACCTGTGAAACTCACCTTCAACTACAAAAAAGTGATTATCATTATTCTTCGTAACCAATTCGAACTAATATCCAAAATACAAGCTTTTTTTGTACGGTTATGAACATTTCTAAAACCAAAATACAAAATTCAAATCTGTTAGCTTCCCTTAAATGAAGCATCCAATTCAATTCGAGATCCAAACCATGTGTGTGTCTTCGATATCTGTATGCCCTTGCAGTTGTAACTTCTTTCTTGCAGCTTGAACGCAAACCAATATTACTTTCCTTGAAGACCAATACTTGCAGCACTAGTTTCACACTCTATCACATATCATAAACATTCCACTCTAGTAATGCTTAGCAGTAGTATTTTAAGCCCAAGCAATATTAACTTTAAACAATAATGCTAGCAACAGTAGTAACTACCTTTTCGTACTTCTTGACCAAACAACATTAATCTTTTCTTTGTTTGCTTTGGTAGCAGAAATATATAACGAGCAGTTCTAAGTATGAAACTCACAGTACTAAATATCAACGGGCAGCACTAACTTCCTTAATCCCAAACAGCTTTAACTTAATACTATTTTAACACCTTAACAATACTAATATACACGAAGTAAAACCATATACATGGAAGTATTAATTTCCATTTTCTTCCAAAGTAACCGGCCCAAAAATTAAACAACCCACGAGTTCTTTAACAATCTGTGGTCTATATTTTGATTACACAAGCCCATTTACCACATTTTAGTTTACCATACCACAATTGGCCCGTTATTATTTGAATGAGATGGCCCATGTGTTTGTTATCAACATCCTAGTATTAATAACATATAGCAGACATGTGCCCTAATTATTCTCACACATTCAAACGCCTACATCAATTCTTTTTCTCCTAAATCTGCATCTCCCAAAACAACAATCAACCATATCACTCCTCCTCAAAATAAACACCTCATCCTATCTTCTTATCTCTTCCAACATACACAAAAAAACGATCTTGCATATACCTATAAAAATGAACCCTTTCACTTTAATAACATATCTCAAATCTCAAACACAAAACCAATACGAGCCACAAACAGATCCACTCTTGAATCAAAATCACAAACGTTTATGTTTTTGCTTTTTGACAATCAGGTAAGAACCACACACAATCATATGAACCCACTTGATTTGACCTTTTCGACTTCAAGATCTCTTAAAGAGGCCTCAGGTAGGTATATATGCTTTTTGTTATCTGTGTTAATATTAACTCGATGACGAAGATTAGGGTATAACATTTTTTGGTATTTCTGTCTTGATTGAATTTCGTATATTCAAAGGAACTCAGCTTCTAATAGATCGATGATGTTTCTTTATCGCGTGTTTTTGATTTGTGTGATCAAATCTGTGATGTAAAACACGAGCGACAAAAACTGAGATCTTCTTGTTGTTTTTGATTTTCTTGTTCTGTTTCGAGTATAGATTGTGTTCTGAAGATGGTTATAGCAGTGAGATGATGATGGTGTATGGGCTAGGTTTAGTTTGGATTTGTTGCTGTTGAAGGTTGTTGTTGATGTTGTTATAGGTTGTTGATGCTTTGGTGTTGGTTATGTTCATCATTTAAACACAACTGGGTTGACTCGGTTAGAACCAAATTGACTCAGTTTTCTTTCACCTTTATATACGAAACCAACAGTTGAAACCTTTTATGCCTGGCAGTAGTAACACATAAGTTACTGAAACCCATCAGAACCTGCTATTGAGACTCAATCTTTCAGCAGACCCCAAAGAAAGTATAAAGAAATCTGCTTGTGCTGCTATCGCTTCTTTTTTTGATGTTCATTCAAATCTTGTCTCATGATGCTGCTTTAACATCTTGAACATATAGTACATAATTCCTTGAATCTTGTATCATTATATTAGCCAGTAAACAATGAAAAACGACAACAAAGAAACTTTATCATACTTTCTGCTTTATCGAATTAAGGTTTGTACAAAACCTAATTTCACTCAATTTGATCATGAGCAGATTACCAAAAACACTAAAACCTTGAAGATCCTAGATATCACGAGCCACGAGGCTCTGATACCAGTTGTGGAAACCATATGATCGTTTAAGCTCAGTTTGTTGAGAACTTTAATCTAGGATGAACAATAACAAAGAAGAATAGAATTCACAACGAAATAAACATTAAGAACATTCTTTATTATTTCCTAACAAGGTTTCATCATCATCTTTGTACAAGGACTACTACAAGTCACCAATTCAACCTTTGATACAATGGTAGACGTGTTATCTAAACTATAACAAGAAAATCAAGATCATTGAGGGTTGAATAACACACTAATTCTAGGCGGGTATACTTTAAGGAATTGTCGCCTAGAAACCCACACACCACACTCTTTCTAGTGGTTTTACAATCTTGGACACACAACAAAAACTATATCTAGGGATCTCTTTATATAGTAGAGTCCATCTAGATTTACAAGGGAAACCATAATTGTATAAGGAAACACAAATCCATTAAGTCATTCAATAAACTTCATTTATCTTCAAGGAATCATATATTTTGGAATCTTTTATCTTTTGTAGAATATCCTCTACCAGCTTGTAGAATTCCATAATTGTCATTTAAGTCCCTCTTGTTTCCTTTTCATTCATTGTTTTGTCTTATCAACTCAAAATACATTTCCCAACACAGAACAACAGTGGATAGTGCAAGACCAATGACAAATGTTTTTAATAAAGCACATTCAACTGTTAGAAGGCCCATTAACAAGAATACAACATTTAAAAATAGTAATTTTAATAAAATGGTTAATACTGTTAATAATAAAAATGTTAATGCTGCTAGGCCAAAAGCAGTAGTAATAGTAGTTAATATTGTAGGCCAAGAAAGTTAGTAATTAATTTAAGGAAACCAGGTTAATGCTGTTAAGGCCTTAGCTTGTTGGGTTTGGAAACCAAAGACTAAAGTAATATACCATGTTTCTAAAAATAACAATGCATCAACCATTCTAAAAAGGTTTGATTATATTGATGCACAAGGAAAATCCAAGTCAGTGATGGCTTGGGTCCCCAAAAGAGACTGATTTTCTTACCTTCATGTGCAGGGGCAATCCACAACAAGATTTGCTGGATGAAAGGACGTAATTACACAGTGGTGCTCAAGTCTCATGGACATGGAATATGTCTATCTTACGATTTTGCAAGTGATTGTGGGGATATGTTGCTTTTGAAAGGTAACCCTAAAGGAAAGAAAATCATAGGCAGAGGTACAATCAAAACTAGTAATTTAGATTTTGAGGATGTGTATTTTGTAAGAGAGTTAAATTTTAACCTCTTTAGTGTCTCACAAATGTATGACAAAAAGAATAGTGTTCTCTTTAATGACACTGAATGTATTGTTTTATCTCCAAACTTTAAGTTAACTGATGAAAGTTCATGTTTTTACTAAAAGTTCTAGAAAAAAAACAATATGTTAGTGTTGACTTAAGAATATTGTTCCTAAAGGAGGTCTAACTTGTCTCTCGCAAAAGACTCATATGATGAATCTAAAACTTTGGCAATAGGAGGCTTTGGACCATATAAGTTTTCAAAACTATGAATAAGAACTGGTTTAAGGAAATCTTGTAAGAGGTTTACCTTTAAAACTTTGAAATTCATCATAACCTGTGTTGATTGTCAAAAAGGGAAAAGGCAACATAGGAGCTTCTTGTAGTCCAATATAGTAAGTTCAATCAGCCAACATTTACATATGTTGCACATGGATTTGTTTGGTCACAACATTTGTAAAAAGATTAATGAAAAAGATGTATGGCCTAGTTGTCACAAATGATTACTGTAGGTTTAGTTGGGTTTTCTTTCTAGCTACTAAGGATGCGACTAGTGGCATTCTTAAGTCTTTTTTCGGGATCCTCCTCCGGATCAGAGTCTGCCACATAGCTTGGTGACAATGTAGTAGGTGAGGCGTCAATAGGTAAAGGTTGGTCCTCCAAGGGTGCCTCGACATCAATGACGCTAAGTACTCGGGGTACTCAGGCTTAGGTACGTATGGTACCTCAACAAGTGAAGGTGGGTGCTCAGGACCGGGCACATAATCGGGAGACGGTGGGTGCTCAGGTCCTGGCACATAGTCCGGAGATGGCGGGGCTACCGGCTGCATAGGGAGTCCATCGTATCCGTATACGATGACTCGTGGAGAACCTCCATCCGACAGCTCCTCGTCAGCTCCCCAAAATACCCTCCCTGGCTCAGAATCGGTGTAGACAGATGTGTAGGTAACCGCAGATGATGCAGAAGACATGACTGAATCTGTAACACTCAAACAGAGTTTACATTAGCACATATATAAGACTCATAATAATATACTTAATATATTATAAACACGTATTGTGCATCATGCAGCATCTAGTATACTCAACTAATGCAACAAGTAATGTATAAGTGAATGTCCCATGAAAACCCCTTTGTATGATGCAATGTTTGAAAACGGTTATAGTCCAAGTAAAAACATTTGACCTGGTTCTCTATAACCTTGGCTCTGATACCAATCTGTAACACCCCCAAATAGGGTCGCAGCGGAATAATGAGTCCGGGAGCGTTACTTCATAGATCAATAGCACAAGATATGAGAACGACCTCTAAAAGAGTCGTTTAAAATACGATACATTGGATTTATTAAAATTGTTTAATACAAAGCACAACGGCTTAAATTGTTCAACATTTGATAACAAAGATTTTAGATCATAACAAAAATCCCAAGATGTAATGACTCCAAATCTTTTATGCATGACTCCCCAAAAGAGTATCCCCAATGTATCCTTAGCACCTCGTGCCTCATTGACCTGAGAAAACATGCTTTAAAACGTCAACATAAAGTTGGTGAATTCATAGGTTTATGTAAATATAATGTAGGACCGCAAGATTTCTAAGTGTATGATAATGCAACAGATGCAAACATCACAAAGTGTAATTACGTTTCCCTAAGCTCATGACACTGAAGCTCGACATGTATGAATTGCAATATAAATTGCCAACATTGCCCTTGATGATGTTCTAACCCGCAACATCCCAAATCCGACATGGTATACGTCCGTTGTCCGGCAAACCGGCATAGTGAGTGCTACTCACCCGAACGGGGATGTCAATCCCAAATAGATCTATTTATAACATTCGCGCTCACACAAAGTAATTGACAGTTCATGATAATGGGCACAGTGGGTTATCGCTACTTAGGCAAACACGTAATCATGATAAAATGTACACTTGCGTCCAATTTGTAAAATAATGCATGTTTCTCACCCCAAAAGTTGTAAATCATTGATATAGTAAAACATGGGGCTATGAACTCACCTTAGTGAATAAACTCATGTATATGAATCAAGTGAATGGAAACGTCACGGATAAGATCGAATGCAACATAATTAAACATAGGCCGTATGAGTACAATGTACTTAATAATACTACATCACAAGTTATATAGTTACACCACCACCTACTAGTCTTTGTTTAGTTTTAAATGTCAAATCAATGTTTAAACCGTACTTTATTGAATAAAGGTGTTTGCATTTGTATCCGTAAAATAAAGTGTGGTTTTCGTCTCACAATTGATTACTTGTTAATAATACATGTTTTAATATTATTATTGATTATATAATGATATTATATAATTGGTTTAATTGTTTTTATAAAATAGAGCACAAAAGTGAAGATGGTGCACATGGTTTTATAAACCTCGTATCTTTACTGTTTTAACCCCGTTTCAAGTGTTTCTTATGTCCACGGTTTCGTATTAAGGAAATATATTAAAATATTATATTTATAATAGTTATACCCCTGATGAACAGTAGTTCTAATTGTTTTTATAAAATTATATAAAACTACTTTTATATAATTAATCATCGTAACCTTTCAAAAGTCATAACTTACTCATATTTAATCCGTTTCGCTTGTTCTTTACATGTATGGATTCGTATTTGAAAAGTATAATCAAATTTTATATTTATAATATGGTTTGGTACTGTTATGAACAGTAACAGTAAGTGAAAGTTTATAAAAATACTTTTTATAACTTTAATTATTGAAATCGTATTTTAATTGTATCTCGTTCGTTTTAATTCGGTTTTTAGCGATTCCTATGTCCACGCCTTCGTAATTAAAAACTATATTTAGGTAAATTATTTCCCAACAGTATACTATCGTGAACAGTAACTTATTTTTATAAATTTACTTTTATAAAAATACTTTTTAACTTAAACTTGTAAATAACGTATCACCTTCATTTTAAATCCGTTTTTTGAGTTTCTTACGTCCTTGGATTCCTTATAAAAAGTACTATATTTATAAAATATTTATTTTTATATATCAGATCTGTAACAGTAGGTATTTTTATAAAATAACTTTTATAGAATCACTTTTATCCATTTAATTATTGTAAACTTAAAAATATCATATCTCCTTCGTTATTGCTCGGTTTTTCAAGTTTCTTATATGCTTACGATCCTTGTGATAAGTACTATATGAATAAAATATAAAATCTATACTTTATTAAACGAATTCTAATAGTAGGTATATAAAATTAATTAGGGTTTTGTGATTAATAAAACAAGTTTTATAACTCCTTTTATTTAGAAACTTTGCACCATTCTTTCACCAAGTGTTATACCATATTTCTCACATATATTAAGTCTTATAAATGTCCACAATACTTGTCCAAATTGTCCTCATGATCTTTCTATACATAACTTGTAATTAACTTTCAATGCAAAATAATTTACAAACTAAACTCATAAATCCACTAGTACTTATATTAAGTGTGTACTTCTATTTCATGTATTATTTCATCATAATACTTATAAAATTCAAACCTACATATGTCTTGTGATATCTCAAAAGTCATAAAAATACATCTAGGTGGTGATTAACTTATATAACAAGCATGTGCACATAAGATAATGAATAAATGGAAATGAAATACTTTAAATGGACCTTATAGGAGATGAGGAGAATGATGAACACAATATAAAAACCCTAACCAAGCTTCCAAATCCAAAACCCTAATCAAGAAATCCCTAAATATGTTTTCTTGATTAATCCTTGTTAAACCAAAATCTAAGCTTGTAATAACATTGAGTAACCTTAGATGATATTAGAATGAACACTAGAATACCTGGAATGCTTTAGAAAATCAAAGAATATGAAATCCAAATGGGAAATGTTTGGCCGTGGGTTTTGGTTGAATGTGAAGAGAGTTTTTGTGCTTGGTTTACTTGTAAGTGAGAGTTGTATATTTTCTTACCTAGGACTTTCTATATATAGCATGGATGAAACCTAAAACTACCTAAAAGGAAACCATAGGAGCATAGTGGTTTAAGTACATGGTGTAAGAGGCTTCTCATCCTCCCCATTACCCTTCTACGGCTAAAAATGGGAGTAGGATACAAGTGATGTGCCAATTTATGGATACATAGGATACATGGTACTTCTTGTAAGGTTTATGAGTTGTAAAGTATAACTTAGTGGGTTTTAAGGATTTATTTCATGTACATACATGTTGGATCTGGTTTTCTTTGTTTATAAGTAGAAAAGGAATTAATTTTTATGTGTTGGGTATAAAAGTGGGTATTGGTTTGAGTATAGATAGGTATAGGTACTTCCGGGTATGCCCGAATGTAATTTATTGCGAAATGTAAGCGTTTTACGTAACCAATAAAAATAAATTATAAAAAGTTATAAATTATACTCTTAATAACCCTATAACGCTTGCTTGACGTAAACTTTTATTTGTTTGGTGTCCGTTTACGTTGAATTGTGATTTTTAGTCTACGCGATTTAACTATAAGATAATAATTAAAAGCGAACGCGTAAAACCCTAAAAATATATAATGAAAATAATTGAGTCGGGAAATGATCTGAAAATGTGAAATGTTACAAAAAGTCCTTATGAGTTGGTTTATGGAAAAAAACTAAATCACTCCTATTTGAGAAGTTTTGGATGTCTGGGTTTTTCTACTGTATTGAATAACAGTGAAAAATTCACATCTAGGTCTATTAAATGTGTCTTACTTGGTTATTCTACTTCCAAGAAGGCTTATAAATTGTTTAGTCTTGATAACAGAAATGTGATATGGTCTAGAGATGTGAAGTTTTATGAAACTGTTTTTCCTTTTAAGATGAGAAACACTTCTGATAATGAGAAAGCTGATGCAGATTATGCAAGTGATGTTGATCATATAACATTTTTTGATAATCAGATTTCTCAAAGTCCCTATGATGAAGGGATAACTACCTCAGTTGTAGAAGGTAGTCCTTCATTCTCAAGAACAGATAATGATCATTCACAGTTATCTGAGAATGGGTCTGCAACCCAAGTTGAGGATACTAGCTTATTTGAGGGCAATGTTTCTGAAAATTCTTCTGGTTCTTTGTCTTTTCCAACTCATAATATGACATTTGATCCTATAGACAGAGTGTAGTCTGAGCATAGAAGGTCGAGTAGGATTCCTAAATTGCCTGCAAAATTGAATGATTATGTTGTTGATAGTAAAGTTAAGTATGGGTTGGAAAAACATGTGAGTTATGCTAAGTTGAATTCTGTAAATTTTTGTTTTGCCACTACTTTGAATAAATCTGTTAAGCCTAGTAATTACTATGAGGCTGCTTCTGATCCAAAGTGGATTGAAGCTATGAATGAGAAAATTAATGCTTTATATAGGAATTTTACTTGGTCTATACTAGATCTTCCTAAAGGAAGAAAGGCTATAGGATGAAAATGGATATATAATATTAAGTATAAGGCATCATTAGAGATTGAAAGGTATAAGGCTAGACTTGTTGCAAAAGGGTTTAGTCAAAAGGAGGGTTTTGACTATGATGAAACATTCAGTCCAGCTGTTAAAATGGTAACTGTGAGGTGTGTAATTACTATTGCTGATCTTAACTCATGGCCTTTATATCAGTTGGATGTTAATAATGCTTTTTTGATGAAGATCTTGTTGAAGATGTTTACATGACTTTGCCTTTGGGTTTTGGTAATAATAATGATAAAAAGGTTTGTAAACTTAATAAGTCTTTATATGAGCTTAAGCAAGCTCCAAGGCAGTGGAATGCTAAGCTTACTGTTGCCTTGATTGCGCATGGATTTGTTCATAGTAAGTTTCACTATTCTCTGTTTATTAAAGAAACAGGAAAAGTCTTTGTTATTATGTTGGTATACGTGGATGATATTGTTATAACTAGAAATTGTAAGGAAAGTATTGATTCTTTCAAATTATTTTTGAAAAACAAGTTTATGATAAAGGATTTGGGAACTTTGAAATAATTTTTGGGAATAGAGGTTCTAGAAAATAAGTCTGGTATGTGTTTAACACAAAGGAAATATTGTCTAGAACTTTTTCATGAATATGGGTTACTTGCAGCTAAACCTGCAGCAACTCCTTTTCCAGAAAATGCTGTTTTGAATTCTAAGGAGAATGATCATGATAAGTTTTTAAAGAATATAACTGAATATCAAAAACTAGTAGGTAAATTGATTTACCTTACTCATACAAGACCTGACATATCTTATTCTGTTCAATGTTTAAGTCAATATATGCACTCACCATTACAGTCTCACTTCAAAGCTGCATTGAGAGTTTTAAGGTATTTAAAAGGTGCTCCTGGTACATGATTACAGTTTTGTAAGTCTAATGACTTGGTTTTGAAAGCTTTTTTCTGATTCTGATTGGGCAAAGTGTCCAGTTACCAGGAAAAGTGTTTCAGGGTTTGTGGTTATGATAGGTGATTGTCCCGTTTCTTGGAAAAGTAAGAAGCAGCCATCAATTTCTAGATCTTCAGCTGAAGCTGAGTATAGATGTTTGGCTGCTTCAACATGTGAAATAATATCGATTTGTAATGTTTTGAGTGATCTGAAGATAACTGGGTTGTTTCTAGTTAATTTTTTTGTGATAGCAGTTATGCTATTCAAATAGCAAGCAATCTAGTTTTTCATGAGAAAACTAAACATTTTGAAATTGATGTGCATATTGTAAGGGAAAAGGTTTCTGTTGGTGTTATAAAAACAGAAAAAATTCATACCTCTGATCAGGTTGCTGATATATTTACAAAAGGATTGGGAATAAGTCAACATCACAATTTTTGCAGGAAGTTGGGTCTTGTGGATATGTTTAGAGTATAAGTTTGAAGGAGGGTGTTAAGTAGACACTTTTAAGCCAAACGTATCTCTTTTCTAAGTTTTATATGTGCAGGGGTTAAAATTGTCAAGTTCTGATTCTAGAGTTAGAAGCTGAAAGTGTCAAGTTCCTAACATCAAGGGCTAAAGTGGAAGTATTGTGGCTATATAAGGAGAAGCTGGAGCTAGGGTTTTGATATCTTCTTTTTACCGTCTTTGTTTTCATCAGTCTTGATTATCTCTCTCAAAAGTTCTTGTGTATTTGTATTGATTCAATCTCTTTATTTGAATCTTTACTTGTGTTTCTTTGTAAAACTGAATCAATCTCTTTATTTGATTAAGTAAGTATTGTCTTGTGTGATTGAGAGTTTGTAGTGAGGTACAATAGCATCCGTTAAAAGGACGATTGTTTCTTGTGTATGTTTGGTTGAACTCATTTGAGGACAATCTTCTGTTAGGTGTTTTAGATCAAAATAATAAAAAAGGAAGGTTGGTTGAGTAATCTTGTGTTGTTATTTTGGTTAGTTTGATCTTTGATATCATTTTTACAATATCCATCCTAACCTCCTTAGAAGTGTATTGTTGGACCAAGAAGTGTCATCTTCCATCACTCTCTGTTCCAACAAACTACACTACTCACCCAAACCATTTACCCTTCAAAATGGGTAACTCCTACCTTATAGTACATTTAATCTAAATAAAAGCCAAATTGACCCATAGAAAAATAACAGACCCTCCCAAGGCCAGTCTTTTATAACTACTATGGACAATAAGGACTTATTATCTAGAAAAAACTCCAAGATACTAGGATCACACCATTGTAATGGTTTTGCAAATGTATACTGTTATGGACAATAAGGACTTATTATCCAGAAATCTAAATGTTTCTCATGCCGTATAAGATGACGAGATGGTTCACCAAGTTATCAGAGCCGGTCGAGGGCATATAATTATATTACTTAAATCTGTGACGTAAAAAAAAAGCTAATATGATCTTTCTAAAGCTAATATAAACTTTATGAAGTTGTTAGACAAAATTAGCTTTCAGATTGATAATCTTACGTCTCGATCATGCACCATTTGATGCAAGTTATATATCATGAAAAGATATGTTAACTTAATCTACAATTATATTCTATCTAATTAAGGCTATAAGCATATTACTGTAATGGTAGTTGACAAAGTTAGTGGCAACAGCATATGTTGTCTTGTGATTAAAAAGGATGAACCTAACAACAAGGATCATTTAAAGTTTCTAATCTTTTTCTTTCAAATAAATTAAAGTCCACACCCTAAAGGAGGGAAAAGGAGCACCGTCAAAACTTTGTTTAGTTACAATTTAAAAATAAATATTTAGATGAGCACTTTACTTTGATACCTACATGTCGAATTCTTTACATACTCGGTTAGTTTCACACACGCATAATCGTTCTTTATCTTACAAAGGGTCATCAACACGATTCATTGAAATTTCGTGAGTTGATTTAAATGTAACAAGAGCCAACTTCTTCATCTAGAAAATACTCACGGATTTTCAAAATTCTCAATACTTCTCTAGAAAAGAAAAACTATTCTCTTTAAATGAATCTAGAAATAGAAAAACAAAAAGAAATTTCTAAAACTGGCAATACAAATACACTTGGGACAAAATTATAATCATCAACAAATCGATCTTGTGATACTAAAGTTAATGATGAAAATATTTTTTAGTTTAAAGGTTGTTTCAAGTATCATAAAAGTATACTAATCAAAGGTAATGGCCCAAGCATTAACATTAATAATAGTTGTATATCTAAAGTCAATTTCTCTAATGATTCTATTGAAAATAAAAGTCAAAACCATGCCATTGGTAATAATTTGTACACACATTAATATGATGTTAAACTTATTTTATTAGAGATTAACAAAATTCGTGAGCACACACTAATCAAACCATGGTTTACCTCAAGGTCGGTCGTGCTCACGGCTCTATGGAGCCGGAAACACTCTTGAAAGCTTTAATCTCACGGTTTCTTCAGCTAGTTATCTAAAGCTTCAACTGTAATAACTAAGCTTATATAAACCTTGCCTTACGACAAGGGGAAAACGTTTCATATTCTATTATATGGTATATGACAAACGGTTGAGAGACCTATTAGTATGTTCTAAACTAAACATCGCAACAAAAAGATCAACTTTTCACTAACCAATAAACTACTGTCATACAATTTTAAGCTGAGACGTGTATTTACGGCAACTAATACGAACATGGTGAAAATTGGAAAATCCTATGATAGGGAACTACTGTACTAATCGAGCGAAGCTTGATTTTTACCGATATGAATATGTAACATCCAACTTTGTCTTAAATTTTTTTTAAACCGTAGTTTTTTCCAACCTACACTACATATTTCAAAAATTCTATCTCCAACATTGTCTTAATCACAAGATAACTACTCTCTCCGTCTCATAATTATAGTCCATTATTAACTTTTGAGGTCTTTATTTTGAAACTTTGACCTTAAAAAGTATTTTTTGTGTTATATAAAATTTGATGCAAAATATATGAATAAATTGAGTTTTAAATATATTTTTCATTGGTATAGTTTTCATCAAGTATTATATAACACAAACAAAAATATTTAAGGTCAAAGTTAAAAAATAAAGACCTTAAAAGTCAATAGTAGACTATAATTATGAGACGGAGAGAGTATATATTGATGGCCCGTAGTTATCCATAGCCCAAACTTTTGACTTTTGGTTTGATTTGATGCATTTTCTTCTAGGGACAGGTAACGTAGGTTATAGAGTAAAGTACATTGGGTTATGATATATGTACCCCTGAAAACACCATTTGTACCCTCCCGGTTTTTTTCGTTTTTTTTTCGTATTTTATTTTTTTTGTATTTTTATAATTTTGTATATGTTATAAAACTGTGACACGGAAAAAACGGAACGAAAAATATAAAGTTTAACAGGTCAAAAGTATGAAATTGTCAAAAATTACGGAACATGATAAAAAAACTGCGTTGCACTGTAAAAAGAAGGGTACAAAAGGAATCTTTTGTACTTTTTGACACTATGCAGTGGGCCAGGGGGGTACTAATAGGGGCACCCTTTTGCTATTTGTGGTTTGATGTTTTTTCATTTTTGGTTTAAAATTCAAAAACGTTTTGGTTTTAGTTTAAAAGTGATACTTTTGTTTCATTTTCAGTCCATACATGTTAAAAATTTGGACCAAAAGTGAAATACCCACCAAACTACAAGGACAAAAAAAACATGCTTTTGGACTGAAAGTGAAACAAAAGTATCATTTTTGGACTAAAACCTAAACGTTTTTAAATTTTGAACCAAAAGTGAAAAACACACCAAACCACAAGGACCAAAAATATACTTTACTCTAGGTTATAAGATCCTCTCTAAAACATTGTACCTTTTATTTTTATTTTTGTTTTTTATTTCTTTTAATTTTAATTATTTTAATTTTATTTATATTACTTTTTCCTAACTAAAATTATGGTCCCTCGACACAAACATATGATTTAAGAAAATTGCATTTATTACTGCTTTCTCTTTTTTAGAGCTCTCGGTGTAGTAACGCCGACAACGGCGTATGAGGCCTCGGCGTTACTACCCCGCAAAAGAATAATAAAAACCAAACAAAAACACCGCGATTGCCCCACGGACGTGGGCTCGGTGATTGGCCGGCCAACGCGCGTTCGGGGAGGATTCTAAAAAAAAAATCCAGCCCCCACCCCACCCAAAACGGGCTATGATAAAATGATTTTTAATTTCCCTACCTATTTTATAAAAACAATAACAAAACACCCCCTTAACTGCAATTTTTTATTAAAAAAAAGATTAATAAATGTACAAAACAAGCCCGAAAACGGCTATTGTTAAAACAAAAAAATCATTCCCCCCCCACCCGCCCCCCCCCCTCTGTCCCCCCCCGCCCCCCCCCCCACACACACCAACTCATATATAAATACTTCAATACATCTAAATTATTTACTCACAAAAAAAAAAACACACATTTACAACAAAAAAACACATATACACAAACTCCTTTCAACAAATGAATCAAAATCAAATTGGTCGAGAACCATTTTTCTGATATCGATGAGGAAACCGACGCATTCATATTTACACAAACAGCTGCAGAGGTATCACGAATGCTAATACAACAAAAGCCAACCACGAATGACCCCAACCCCCGATCTTCCGTGACCGTGAATGATGCCGCGAAAGACTTCTACGGGCTGATATTTTTGATGATCACAGTAAGAATCCGTTTATTATTATTCTGATCGAAGATTTCGTATGAGCCGCAAAGGTCAATGCAATGTCAATGCAAACGTGTGGATCGATCGATGTGAGAACCCAACCGTCGTAAAGCAAAAGAATTATGAGACAAAGATAACGCATATAGTACTCCAACACAACCTTATGAACCATATTTGGCTGCGCGTGGTCTTTTGGGTAGAAGAAGGTGATAGAACATTACGGAAGAAGATTAGTTGCTGGGCGTATTTTTTATTTTTTAATTTCGGAATTTTTTTTTAATGTGTGTTTTTTTTAGTATTGTAATGTGTATTTGAATTTTATGAATGAAATGATAAGTTTGTTAAAATAATGAAATAATTGTTTAGGGGGGGTGTTCATGAAAATAAAGAGGCGAGTGGTGTTTATTATATGGTGTTTATGATTAGAATGAGTGGGGTTATTGTTGTTGTTATTGCCTGATGTGGCGTCAAAAAAATGGTGTTAGGTGTTATGACACCTGGTGAGGTGCGACAAATCAGTTGACCAGTCTTCGGTTCGGTTTGAGTCAAACAGAGAACCAGTTACAGTCAACAGGACCGAAACCAGTTCGGCACGAATCCTCGAACCGGTTTGGAACCCGGTTTGGGTATCGGTTATTGCCGAACCGGTTTGCCGGTTTGGAACGGTTCGTTCCGGTTAACCTGAAAAACCGGTTTTGGTCAGATTTGGCGTTTTTTTTTTTTTTTTTCTTTATTTTTTTTTTTTTTTTCTTTTTTAACAGTATAGGAATTACAACATAAACGTAATACAAAGAAGTCGTAAGGATGACAATGAACGGTTGCTGTTTATTTTTTCTAAACAATAGGAAATACAACATATAGGAAATACAAACATAAACGAAATACTAAAATAAAACTAGTAGTATGTGTATTGTCCCCGTGCCGTGTGAATAGACCCTCCAGCTTCATCTCTGGGTTTCCGTCATCTTCTCCCCGCAGCTCAACATATAATCACGAGAGTGGTTTCTTCGCAAAAGAGCGTCCTACTACAATCTAACGCACTTCTTGATCGGTTAGTTTTGATGGCTTCCTTCATTTGCACCACGTACATTAAAGGGCGGACAACCTTCTCAACGTCCAAGGGCATTCAAGTGGAGTTGTGAGAGCTTCTACGCTCATGACCGTCTAATGTGGTCCTTAAACACATACCAACTCTAACAGACTCTGCAGTTAGTCTGTTCATCGCGATGACAAAATCTTCCTACCACATGTTGAAAAATGCTGATGTCAGATGCTACCGAAGAAGCTTGGGACAACTTAATTATCCAGGGCCATGCGATAATAGAACAGGAAACTGATTTCCTTTGTTTTTCGCAAAACACCCCAATCCATTCATAAATTCATCCCTTGGGCTGAAGACCTCTCACAAAATCTGTTTTCTGATATATTGCTCATAACTCAGAGGACAATATAGGATCACACCGGAAGCCTTGCCTTCTTTAGTTTATGTTGGGTTAAACCGTGTACCATACGAATAAAAGAACACGACTCATTTGGGATGCAAGAACCCTCACAGTTGCTGATTGAGTCTGGTGACTACCAAATTTCGTATAATACATATATATCAATCCTTGGAAAGATTCATGAAAATAATCTACGGACCTAGTTGCCAACCCATCTATCGCAAACTCCAAGTCCCTACTATATTTTCAATCAAAAAGTCCTAACCCATATACATTAAAACATGATTTAAGAGCGGACTGCACAATTAAAAAATATAAAATTGGTTGCATGTTTCAAAAACCTCCTATGTATTATCTCTTAATCGGTTACCCTACTTGACAACACCCCCCCCCAATTCCTAAAATTCAGATAAGTTTACAACTTATGAAAACAAATCTCTTGCAAAACCAATGGGATGATTTCTGGGTAAGAAAACCCCGGACAAAACAACCTAGCATTTTGAAACACCACCCGCAGATAATGGTTAACATTTCTCAATACGTCCCCAATATTCATCCGGGAATATTTTAAAACCTCTAACCATTCTTGCTGACCAAAATGCTCATGAAAATGACTCAACGTTATTTGCTGTTTTCAAACCACTCTTCGAATCATTTTCAAAAGCTGGACGTTCCATCGTGTTTCAAAGACTCCAGATTTGGCGAATAACAAGGTTTATTCTGCATCGTAGACAAATTTTTAATATACCGTCTACGCGTTTTCTCTCACCCAGATTTGAAAACATCTTTTAACATATGTTTGAAAGCCTCTTTCATTTATTAACTAGGGCACCTTTAAACCTTCTTGCACAACCAAGTTAATGATGTGTTACACACACAACGATCTATGATAAAATCTACCCCCCATTGTGGGTTGTAATTTAATCTTAGTTTATTCATTGCCAATGTGTATTTTTGCTGGCATTGTCCAAAGTAATTGACAAAATTTATCTTCAAACCATAAACGACCAAGACTTTTATCTAACATATATTTCAAGTTTTTACCGGTGTGCTCAGACGAAAACTCTTATCGAACAAATGACCCGCTTCATCAATTCCACAGACTAGTTCAATCCATGAGTGCGTAACCACACATTGTAAGAACCGGGCAAATTATGAAGGAGCGGACCATCTGTCCGTTGGTTAGGTTGACCATAGTATTTAAGTTAGCAAACCATCAATTGTGCTGTTTACAGGCCGCGACCCATTAATTTCATAGGCATCACGTTTAAGGGTGAGGAAACGTACTTACATGAGTGTAGCGCGTTGCTTAGTGTTCTGGAACACTCGACGTTGTCTTCTCGTTTGTCGAAGTGGTTTAAAATGGTAACCCTCTTTGAATCACACAACCCGCAAATTGTTCACGTAATAATCCGCATTGTACATGAATAACTTGCCCATCTCGGCCATCGTCGTTTTGCCCCGCTTCAGGTTCTATATTTACATAATTCTGCTGAGCCTTGAGTACTTCACAAATGAGATGACTAATATGATTCTTCAACGTCGTCCATTATGGAACCAACCGCAAGTACATGAAAGCAGAACTTGGCATTGTGCTTTCTTTTATGACCTCCCGTTCATAATGCGACATGTTGTAGATCTTTCCAAACTTCTTGTTTCGACTGTTTGTACGATTTCACGATTTGCAGTGCGCACTTGATGAACCAACAACCGGTATGTAGCTGTAGCCAGAATGCGGATGTCACTTGCCATTGAGGTGAGCTATGTTTTTTTTTTTGTCTTAAGAAGATTGGTATGAACGAGATTGATAGTTGTGATAAATGGAAGTTCGTTAATATAACATCCTTACATTTATAGAATAAGAAAAACTGCTATTCTATCCAGTTAATCCAACAAGAAAATCTAGGATAAGAAAATCGATAAAGTAAAATACCCGGACCCACATTAATCCAAAAAACATCGGTTCGGTTCCAAACCGTTTTTTTTTTGAATTTCGTAATGTGTTTTTTTTATGTAATTTGTATGTTTAATTATGAATGAAATGGTTAGTTTGTTAAAATAATGAAATAATTGTTTAGGGGGTTTTATGAAAATAAAGAGGTGAGTGGTGTTATGATTAGATGAGTGGTGTTGATGTTGGTGTTATGCTGATGTGGCAGTCAAAAAATGGTGTTATGGTGTTATGACACCTGGGGCTCTTACTGTTAGCAGAATGACAATTTTACCTTTAACTAATTAATTAAAGTCTTTTTTAAAGTTTGTAACTAATTAACTTGATCAAATTTTCCTATCTATTTTTAATAGTGAACAATTAAATTGGGACATCTCAAAAAGAAAACGTTGACAATTAATTTGAGACGGAGGGAGTATAAAACTGTGAAACGAAAAGTGCGGAACAAAAAGTATAAAGTTTGACAAGTCAAAAGTATTAAATTAATAAAAAGTACGAAATAGAAATTGATAAATATTTTTGTCATACTCTATTTTATATATTTTTTACTTTTTAATGAGTCACCAATAGTAATACTTGAAGAAGGTGAAAGTTATTTAACCTTAGGTAAAAAGTTAAAATGAGTAGTTTAGAAAAAGACAAAATAGAGAGAGTAGTTCCAAAGAATGGGCACGGGGAATGTACCCGAAAACAGGCGCAGTGGGCAGTGAAATCAATGAGTTTTTTGAATTTTGAAAAGTACTGTACAAAATAAGATTCCTTTGAGTTCTGTAAAATTATAACATAAACAAACAAAAATCATACGTAATCACTTTCGACATTTCATTTTTTAATACCAGGGAAAATCACAAAAATACCCAATTTTTCAACCCCATTTCACAAATTACTCAAAAAATTTTCTCAAAATGCCAAAATACCCATAAAAATCGTAAATTTTTACAATTTTGCGAAATTTATAAAAAAATCGAATATTTTCGATTTATTTAGCAAATATCGCAAACATTAAATTTCTCAAAAAAATCTAAAATTCTCGATATTTATGAAAAATATCGCAAATTTTAGATATTTCTGAAAAATATCGCAAATTTTGACCACGGTTTTTTTCAGAAACAATCAGTCTTTGACAGTCGTTAACCAGTGTTTTACAATCAGTCAAAAGGCGGTAATATCTATGTCCCCAATGACATACTATGTCTATGTTTTACCTGGATTTCGGGTTGGTGGTGTTCATAGTCAGTCACATATAGTAATGATGAAAACTTAAGACACTTGAATTTCACTTTGAAGATAATGGGTATCCATCAATCATCAACAAAATATATAAAAACTTTGTATCATAAACAAATGATTGAATATTTGAAAATAAATATAAAAGAAAAAAAGTTTACCAAAATGGATTGTTCCTTGTCATATTTCAGTAATATTCCTTTCTTTTTTTTATATATCACATAGTATTGATTCTCTCAAAGTAAAATGTTTTTCAGCCCTTAGTTTTCATTTCCATATGTGGGATTTTCTTGATTTTTTGTACTTTTTTTTTTTGCATTTGATTCCCGTTCTTGTTATGAAAAAGATTTATTTCTTTTCATGGATGCCATTGTTTCTTTTTGGATTTTAGGCACAATGTGCAGCAGCTGGCTCACATTTAGTGTTTGAATATTCACTTGTGTTTTTATTCTCATTCCTTTCATTTCCTTATAAATTCACATTGTCACAGCATACTCATTTCTTATATTTTTCAGTAGTACCTGTTTTCATTGATACAACAACTACACAAATCAGCTTGATTAGCGCGTTTTGTTTGAGAGCCGGTTAACACGTCTAAGATGAGCTATCCAAGTGCTTCAATGAGTTCCGGTTAGTTTAAACTCCCTTATTTTTAATTTAGTATACTGTTGTACGTAGACGACCAAGTGGTTGAGGAATGCTTGGAATGAATTTCAGGTAGTAGAACGGCTAGGAGAAGTGTTGAATTCGGGAGGACATATGTTGTGAGGCCGAAAGGGAAGCACCAAGCTACCATTGTTTGGTTGCATGGTCTTGGCGATAACGGTTCTAGGTAAATTTATGTTTGATTAATGTTGTTCATAGTTATGTCATGAAGATAACAACTTGGATTATGTTATGGCTAACACAAAATCTTGATACTTTTTATTGTTGCAGCTGGTCTCAGCTTTTAGACAACCTTCCTCTTCCAAATGTAAGCACACTTAGCTTATTAGTATTTTAATTTTCTGTTGTTCTTGCTTTCATTAAAATGGCATTTGAATGACGATAAAAATGTGTTAATTTTTGCAGATTAAATGGATATGTCCTACTGCTCCTACACGCCCGGTGACTGCGCTTGGGGGATTCCCTTGTACTGCATGTAATATTTCAAGATGAATACCATATATCATTCTTTTTTTTTCAAGTTAAGTATATTTATGATGTTTAGTAGTAACATTTTCGGGTTCTTAACAGGGTTTGATGAAGGAGAGCTTTCAGAAGATGGTCCAAATGACGTTGAAGGTTTAGATGCTTCAATAGCACACATAGCCAACTTGTTATCAACAGAGCCATCTGATGGTAATTTCACTACACCCGAATACTACTCTTTTGTTTTTTTTGTACACTAACTTCTAGCTTTTGCACACGTTAAGTTATTTAGCTCACAAGGTTTTGTTTTCTTAACAGTTAAACTTGGTATCGGAGGATTTAGTATGGGTGCTGCGTGTGCACTTTACTCAGCAGCTTGTTTCGCTCAAGGAAGATATGGAAATGGAAACCCATACCCGATAAACTTGAGGGCTGTAGTTGGGTTGAGTGGATGGCTTCCTGGCGCACGGTATATTAGAAACTTTTTTTTTTGTCTTTATTTTGGAAAAATATCTCGATAAAAGCTTGATGAGTGATCTACTTGAATGTATACAGGAACCTGAGGAACAAAATATGCACAAACGATGCTGCAAGACGTGCTGCTTCATTGCCCATTTTGCTATGTCATGGACAGTGTACGTATTACAAACTTGATGCTAGTTTCTACGTCACAAGACGAAATAAACTAACAATGCTGAATAGGCTGGTACACGGGTCGGGCTGGAGGCTTTGGAATTTTGTTTTCTTTTTTTTTAAAAGATTAATGTGTTGAATATGGTTACAAATGCCATTTTGACTATTCTTTTCAATTTAGCTCATTTGACCCGGTAGATATAGAACATAGCCCGAATAAGTTCATTCAATAATGATTTTGGAAACGACGCATTACAGGTGATGAAGTAGTTCCATACAGATACGGAGAGAGGTCTTCTCAGTTCATGAGCTCAGCTGGTTTCCGTTATGTTACATTCAGAAGCTATGATGGGTACGAATTTGGAATCATGTTTAAACTTCACTAAATTCAAACACCTATAAGGAATTATTATTTGACATTATATTCTGAACTTGCAGGCTTGGTCATTACACAGTTCCTAAGGAAATGGAAGAGGTCTGTCAGTGGCTAAACGCAAGGCTTGCAGCCTAAAAACCGATGACTTGATCAAGTATAACTAATATGGCAATGGCGGAACATGAGGCCGGGGTAAAGTACTAATAACCGAAGAAGGACAAGAGACATAGACGGATTTGAGCTTGGAGAAATAAGTAGAACTATAGAGGGGGTTCGCGTGGACATTGGATGGTATACATATATATAATTATAACGTTGTTTGATATGTTTGTTGGTTATAAAATAAAGATATTCGGGTGTCGGGATTATTGGTTCTTAGATGGGAATTACTTGTATGAGTTTTGGGATTTCATTAAGATTGTAATGTAATAGACTTTAGATGGTAAATGATATCTTGTTGGTTATATATACAAATTGTGTTCAAAGATCTGTGATTCTGATACAAAAATGACATTATAAGCAAGTGAACTTTTCTGGTAATCAAATTATTCTAATGCAGTATAGATGAATTGATTCTGAAAGGTCTCTTTAGTATTATAACCAGATTTGGATTATCTTTGGTAGTTATTCTAAATGAAACAATTTTTATAGTACTATAAAACTCATCTTTCTTAAACAATTCAGTGTCGTACAAAGTAAGGTGTAAACAAGACGAGACGAGCTATTCGAGATCGACTTAGTAAATACTCAAAATCGACTCGACCTTAATCGAGTCGATCTTGAGCTTGAGCTATTTGAGTAGGAACTAGAGTCGAGTTCGAGTTTCAGAATACTCGGCTCGTGAGGCTCGAGAGCCTTATTGAGCTTTGTTAAAATTACATGTTTACCCCGTTATATGCATAAAATGATAAAAATGCTTAAGTGTCGTTAGTTACTAAGCGAGTCGTTGAGCAAAATGTCGAGTATTTATCGAGCTCGAGCTTGAGAGGGTACGCACATTCAAGCTCGAGTTTTAGGAAGTGAGACGAGCTTGAGCATGAATTAAAAGCTCAATCGAGCTCGAGTCGAGTTTCAAGCTTAAGTTTTAATAGTCGAGTCGAAATCGAGTTTGGCAGTGCTACGCTCAACTCGGTTGGTTTACAAGTAGAATTGGTCAGTTGGATAACAATTCAAAGGAGTCAATTATATGGGCTCTAAGCATGTATGTTAGCCCAAAGTCTTGGGTTATCATATAAGCATAAGGTTTGGGCTTTTATTCACAAGCCACTAACTCCACCAGAACAATACTCCTCACTACAACAACTCTAGAATAAGGTAACCCGAATAAATCGAAAACTGAAAATCGAACCAAACCGAAAATAACCGAATCGAATTTGCCAAAATCGAACCGAACTGAACTACAAATTTGATTTTCGGGTTGGATATGAGTTTAGCAATCTAAATCGAAAACCGAATTTATATAAATATATATTTTTTTATATATTTATATACATTAAAAGACTATTAAAATTTTATCATAATATAAAAAAACACATTTTATATTTGAAATAATTTTTGTTTTCTAAATATCTATGTAATTTTTTTTAAATAAATGGTGTAATTCGTGTTATTCGGGTCAACCCGAAAACCGAACCGAATTAAAGTTTGGTTTTCGGTTCGGTTGAATTCTAGTTTGGTTCGGTTCAGGTTCGATTTTCGGTTTGACTCAAAAGAATTTTTTAACCGAACAACCCGATAACCGAACCAATCAACACCCCTACTCGACAATCTTACGAACAAAAGAAAAATCTTAATCGTCCAAAACCAAAAGACCGCATAGCCACATGAGGGCAATCATCCGGTAAAAAACATGAAAACGAGTGAGAGTACAACGACCAAGAAAACGAAACCCCGCCAAAACTTTAAACCATCCAATTCCGTCACACAATCATACCGAATGGTGAAAACGCAAGATGTAAAAGTATGGTTGAATAGGAAACTCCCTAGGTTCGTAATACCACCGCAAGTTAAAACAATCTCTGATCCTTGCAAAACAACTCAAAACGTAGCTAGGGACGGAACCATGTCCCGAGAGTCACGCGTCACCCATAGATATGTGCGTCTATTGTCAATTTTGTTAAAAAAACCTTGATAATTTTTTTTAAATGCACTCGTTCTCCAAAAATTATATTTGTAATATTGTTTAGTTTATTCAAATAGTACCAAACACCACCATAGCCATCTGAACCCTTTACCAATTCAAACACCTAACCACCAATCTGAACCACGACACTAGTACCCCACCAAATCTAAACTAAAACTCGACTCCTTATGACCTACTCGTCATTTTTTTACACTGCGTTCTCAAGTGTGCGTTGAAGATTGAAAGTGAAAGAAAGTGGGTGAAATTGAAAATTTGGCTTGTTCTTAAGTTTTTGAAGAGAAGGAAAGTAAAGAAAAGTGAAACAAATGAGTGAAAGTTGTTTTGTTATGTAACTTCACCTCATATTTGAGGTGAAACATGAGTAAAGACAAAGAAACACAAAATAAAAAATGGTTATTTACAAAAATATCCTTTGTTTTTATGAACTCAAATTGTTTTAAAGGGTATAATAGTAAATTCATAAAAATCAATAAAATAATAAACTACAACCATCTTTCACTTTCTTTCTTTTAGTTTAAACTCAAGAACACAACAAATATATCAAACTTTGCTTCCTCTCCTTCCTCTTTCTTTACATTTCTTTACTTTACTTCACATTCCTTTTTTTTTTAAAACTCGAGAACGGAGCATAACAAAAAAAAGTTTCAACTTTTATATTTTGATGTGCAATAAACTTTTATATTTTGATGTGCAATAAACTTTTTACATATATTAAAAATATGTTTGATAAAAAACAAATTTTTAATGCACACAATGTCAATTTACAAAATTACTAGACGCGTATCCGTGCATAGCACCGGGAATTCCTAGCGGCAGATAATTAACGATATGCGATATTGTGATAACCATTTCGTATAACGATATGCGATATTGCTGTAAAATAACATTGTAAATTATCTAAAAAATTTCATAACATTGACATGTACGATTCTTTTCAATCGTATGTATTAGCAAAATGACTAAGATATCATTAAACTTTTAGTAAAATACATACATAGATGATATATGTTTTTTGATATACAATTTTCAATAATTTATGTGCATAATCAAACAAAAATTTGACATATATTAAACAAAATTTTAAATGGCCAAAATTTTAGGACATATAGTAAAGAAAAAAAAGTTTGTATCTTATGTTCCAGATAAAAATACGATTATAGTATCTGTATGTACCAACATTTTTATGTGTTAATTAAGCCAACAAAAATAACCACTAATCAACAAATAATTCAAACTTATTTGGCCCATTGTGATTTCAAGATAAAAAAAATTTCGTCAGCCCATTGGAGATCTATTGAACCGAGCCACCCCAATTACAACATAATCCCCTAACAAGCATAGTTACCTGCGCGTTGCGGCGGGTCGTATTTTTTTTTCTCGAAGTAGTTTGTGATAATTTTATTTTTGTGGCTAACAGCGTCATTAATTTTCTGTGGCGGGGTTTTTTTTTCTTTTGGAGTGTTTTTTTTTTTTTTTAAAGTTTTTTTGTTTTTATTCAAAGTAAATTGTTTTTATTTTTATGGGTTTTTTTCTTTGGATTCTGATAATACATTACCACGCAAACCATATTCCATAGATCATTCGGTTAAGTCACGCAAGCCCAAAACAAATAAACGTCACAGGTCCAATAATGTTAACCCTCAAGATCCGGATATAAGTACACGTGAACTCAACCCTAATCCCTTTCATTTAACAACATTCGCAATCAACAAACACTTCATCCTATCAAACCTCATCATCAAAAATCTGTTCTTTCTCTTATGACAACACAAATTTAATTTTCCGAATACCACTCAATATCATAACCCAAACCCACCAGAGAACACAAATTCCATACTTTTTGTTCGTGATTGATTGCAGGATAGTGGGCTTCAAGATCTTGTAACAAGGTCTAAGTAGTTGATCTGGTCATTGTGTGTATTCATTTCGTTTGTCCGAAACAACCAGAAAAAGTATGAAATATAATAGTCTCACAGATCTTTCTGTTTCTCGGAATTGCAAGTTTGATCTTATTAAGGTCATAGCAATCTTGTAAAACAAAAAAGAGAAAAAAAACAACTGAATCGTTTATTGTTATATCGTTTCTTTATTGAAAGCCGAACACAAAAGAACGATTCTCTTCTTGATTCGTTCACTAACTGTTCACGTAATCTAAGAAACCACGAATAATTGGCTTCAGGTCTGTAGAGCAAGATCTCAGGGTAGGTACGTAAGTCTTTGTATTCGTTCTTGTGTCTCAAATAATCGAAATCAAAGATTGAATATAACATGCTTTTTTATGTGATTCATTCTTTATATCGAAAAAAATAAAAAACGTGTGCTTCTCATATAGATCATGATGAGAATCTTTTCGTAGTGTTTGAGTCTAAAAAGGTCTTGAAGTAATTGTATTAAGACCACGAAGCCGAAAGAAATCAGGATCTTTATTGTTTTACATTTAAAGCTCGAGTCTTGGTTGAGGTTTGAGATGAGAATAGTTGTTTGTTCTTGGCTGTGATGGAGATTGGTTTAGGAAAGTTGGATTGTTGTTTGGTTACTGGAATTGTTGTGGGTTGTGGTTTAACACTGAGTCTGTCTTCTTCTTACATTTGTGTTAACCCGACTCGGTGACTGACTCATCGGTAATTAACACTATCACGATAAAAATGTTAACACAATATAAAAATATTCCATATTAAAAAGTGGTAGTGGTGGATGGGATGGCAGATGGAATGGCGACGGAGGAGTAGGGAAGATTTTTCAAAAATATCATGTTGGCGGAGGATTTGTGTCGACAGTGAATGAAGCGGCTATGGTAGTTTAAATTTTAGAGAGAGTGAGGATGTTGTGTTGGATTGGAATATGTATTTTTTGTGTTAGTGTAAGTTTTTATGTTAGTCTTTTATACTAAGCATGTTTTGGCTATTATAAGTATGATTTAATTGGCTGTTACAATATTATAAGGATGTTACAAATATGAACTTAAAGACATTTAAGTTTTTAATTGTAACTTATAATTATGTTTAATGGAAATTTAAAGACATTTAAGTTTGGGCAGAATACTTCCTTATTATAGAGATGATGTTTTCAAGATTCCATGTATTTAATTTTCAACATTTCCTATTATAGTAGGTTTTCAACTTTCAAGAGAATCCCCTTTTCTCTTTATAAGGAGTATAGATAATGCACTTCGCAATTTTGTTTTCATCAAAACTATGCACTTATAGAGAAACTTTATTCACATCTTTTTAAGATTTTTTGAAAAACTTTTTATTTATTTTAATCTTTTATTTGCTTCTCACAAATATTTATTTTATTTTAGGAAAATGCTAACAACAGCCCTAAGGGTTGTCGTTAAGTATATAATTTTTATTACAATACAACCTATGAATGATTTTGATTAAATGATAATTCCGAAAAAAGTGGAGGCAATTTCGGAATTAGTAAATACACAATTAATACTTGATTGTGATTGCAAACAATTGTAATAAAATATAGACTCTTAAACACAACCCTTAAGGCTGTCATTAGCAAAACCCTTTATTTTAACTTTACCCATCTTTATAAGTACGATGCTACATTTAGCGAAGTCTCTTTTATTTTTAAAAAAATGAATAAAAACATGTTGACATAGCTGCCACAAAAGCAGCACGTTTGCTAGCTTTTCAACACTGAAACATGTTACATAAATAGTGCCTTATGTTAAGGCATGCCAAACATTTTGATAGTACGACATATGTTAACCAAGCCTTTCTTTCTGGTTAAGTTTGCAATCTTTTCTACAAATACGCCATTTTTGTTTCCATAGCAAACCTCGATCTTCAGTTTTATTATAGAAAGAACGATCAAACGAGAAACAAAGAAGAATGATGAACCAACAAGATCAAGCCTCCTTGGACGCCCAGGCCGCAACCGGTCAGGTATTTCGAGTTCTTAGGATTTACATTTTTCTCATGTTTGCAATTTCATATACAAGTTCACGGCACTTAAATGCAGTAGCATATTTTCGACTTTTTTTTTCTACATATAAAGCTCCTTCATTGTTACATATAGTCTCAAACCTAACCTTTTTTTCGGGTGCATTTCAAATATGGTGACAGTTGCATAAAGACGCAGCAACGAGCCAAAATGCTGGTGTCGTGCAACAGGTAATATATATCATATCTATGTCAAATTTAACAGACTTATTTGGAATTTATGAGATCAAATTTTAGAAATGTATATATTCAATATGCAGACGGGTGATTCAGTGAAGACAATGGCACATGGAGCAGCAGATGCAGCTGGGGGAGCGGCGAGTGGTGTGATGGGTTTAGCACAAGGGGCTGTAACGGGTGCAGCCAACGTAGCCGAGGGTGCGGCTGGTGCTGTCAAGAACACCGTGGGAAGTGGGAAGTGACCAGCAAATGCTCATAGAAATCCTGATATATATTCAACTTTTTGATATATTAGCTACCAAAATAATTATGTTATCGACGAATATATGTTAGTACACGTTATGGACAAGAAAATAGCCTTTAAGTTACTCCAGATCGATTATATTACGTGAGCCATGATTACGGTAGCCTAGTAAATGGTACTGTGAAAGATTCGAGTAATGTAAAGAGAACCATTAACGTATCTATCTTCTACGCTCTTCTGTTTTAACGCATCAGAAATTCGGCAAAAAATATACGAGAATCTAAAGTCTAACTTTGTTTTCTGTCTCATGCTAAAACCGAAATCAACGAAAGTAATAAATTATACATTTTGATGGTAATTTAGGTAAGCCAATGACGCGGTTAAAAGTCCGGTATTTCTAACTTGTTTATATTTTTACGGACAATAAATTTTCGATACATATATTAAAAATAAGTTGATGTCCGTAAGTTAATCTAAAAAAAAAATTTCGACTTGACTAAATCAATGAACAACTTGATCTTTCGACTGGGTCCTTCAATGGCCCTCCCAGCTATTAAGTATTAACCTATATGTATGATTCAAAATTAGTATATGGTAATCACAATTATGTTCCAAATTCAGAAATTAGTGTGGTTTTTGATTAAATCGAAAGGTCAAGCAATAGATCTTATCTTTCCATATATATAAAACACAAGTACAAATAAACGTACGGAGTATATGATAAACATAAACTCAAGTTGTTAAAAAAAAAACCACCCAAGTTGAGAATTATATTTCTCCCCACACACAATATGAGTGACGCGAGATATGTTATCGGACTCACCTTCGCCACCCTCGTAGTCTTAATCACGCTCTCGTACGCTTCTTACAAGTACTGCAACCGTAGCATGCACTCTTCGTCGATACCAACACCAGAAGCCAACAACAATCCTCAGTTTAGGAATGTCTTTAGAGGCGTTGACGACAATACGCTTAAGATGTTCCCCGCTTTTATTTACTCAAAGGATATGATGCTTCACAAAGGTGACATTGATACTAATGGTTCTGGTTGTTCAATTTGTTTGGCTGATTATAAAGCAGATGATGTTATCCGGTTGTTACCAAAATGTGGTCATTTGTTTCATCGTGAGTGTATAGACACTTGGTTGAAGGTTCATACTACATGTCCTGTGTGTCGGATCTCACCTTTGCCTGTCAAAATATCGATTCAGACGTGATCAAGGAAATACGCATAATACAGCAATATGTGTAAGTGAATGCTTGTAACGATAATATTGTAGTGAGTTGTTAGGAAATCACTGCAAGTCACATGATTTGAGTTTATGCTTTTGAATTTATAACCATTTCAAACTTTTGATTACATATATTGATGCCATTCATCCAAAAATGTATATTACAACATCATTAGGGTATTTATATTGATGTATCACTCCCCTAGGGCTTGGTCCTTTGGGAAGAGTCAGTCGGCACTCAAAAGAGTGCACGGGGTCAGGGTTTCCCCACCGATTTCATACGTTGATATACATCGTCAAATTTCTTGAGTGTACACATGCATTTATCAATTTCGCCGGAAACAATGGTAGATCAGTCCATGCTAAAAGCCTGCAGCATAATATATTTGTTGGTTTTCTTTGCCAAACCAGAATATAGAGGTAAGTTAGGAAAATAGGGATTTTTTTTTAATCTTAGTTTGTTTATAATGTTTCTACTTGCTAGGTTGTTTAATCTTAGTTTGTTAATTTCTTGAATTCATTTTTAAGCACTTTCTTTTTTTAATATAAAACAAACAATCTTAGTGGTTAAACAAAATAAAGATGATGACATCAATCAAAATACTTAAATTTGATTTATTGTAAGAATGGACCAACTAGGCAACTAGTTAAATGAAAACGCATTTTCCTTGTTGGTTCGTGGGTAATCCTTTAAATCTGGAAAAAATATCTGGTGGGACAAACCTTATAAAAGAGTGCACACAAACTGCCCCACAATCATTATCATACATAGTATAAGGAAAGGGTACCCCTATTGGTACCCCCTGGCCCATGAATAGTGTCAAAAAGGTACAAAATATTCTTTTTGTACCCCCCTTTTTACAGTGCAACGCAGTTTTTTATCAGTTTCTGTTCCGTAATTTTTGA
>BQNB010029654.1:0-26601 GCA_026074375.1 Tanacetum coccineum
AGCAAAATCAATAAACCATAAGCTCAAATAAGCCAAATGGGCCTTTTGAACTTAAGACTGTTTAGAAAACAGCCTTTGGACCACTTTTCAAGCTTAAAAATAAACTAGAAGATAGACCGTTGTGGCTTAGTGGCCCATACCACTAAAAAGCCCTTCCAATAAGTTACAATAAGCTACAATCAAAAATGAGTTTGAACTAACGATAAGCACTAAAAAAAAGATTCATGAAAGTGGGACTTTTTTTAACACTTAGAAATTTTTTTGACTTTTTTCACATCTGAATGAAAGAGCACTTTAGAGCTAACAAATAAGCAAGTAAATGATGCCCTAAGTCTATAAAAAGCAAAAACAGATTGAGATTGGTGTCCAATGAGCTTATGTTTTTAAATTCAGAACCCCTAACTACTTTTAATTAACCTAAATTTGCTATTGAAAATGGAATTTTACTTTTGAAATGAGATTATGACCTATGACAGATTTGACCCAAACCACAAATGGCAATAGCACACCTAAACTAGCCCTCTTTCCACTGCATTATGACAGTTAACAAGCATGAAATTTTATACTAAATAGCATCTAACAAGATCAAACTTAATATGCTATGTATTAAGGCTAAATTATCACAGATTTGAACCTTAGCTAAATTAACCTTAACTTTTGAGATTTACCTTATACAAACTTATTGAAACTACTTATTAGACCTAAATTAAGCTAGTAAAAACAGAATGAGTGACCCAACCCAAAGCAAATACTATTTTGACCCATCTTTGGCCTTGTGCCAAACACTCCCTTAACTATCCAAAATCCTTTTTAGGCTGATTTTTGGTAAATTAAGCTAAGGGACTTCAAAACAGATGCTTATACATGAATAATAAGTATAAATAAGCACATTCAAACAGGCAATAAGCACAAATAAGCAGTAAATAAGCAAATGCAAGAAAATGAGCTAAAATGAAGAAAAGAGGACTTACAAAGCCCTTTGCTCTAAACAAGGGCAAATAAGCTCTTAAGAGCTTTGTCTACAAGCTCCAGCTTATCAAAGATAAGCTGGTATTGTCCATAAGCCCATCCAAAACTGGCTTATCATCCATAAGCTGTGGTGTATTTGAGTGTGGAATTTTTTTGTGACTTTTCTTAAATTCTTAGTATTTGAGTTAAAACAGATGACTTATATGATTTTATAAGAGCTTAAAACACATTAAGTAATGCTTTTAACAAAGGAAATACAAAGATTCAAGAATTAACTTAAAAACTCCAAATTTGCATTAAGACGAAAATTAAAGTTACAAGACTTGGAAGAGTAAAATTGCATAAGAATAAGCTGAAATTTAACTAAGAGCTAGATTAAGATCCCCTTGATGGCTTACAACAAGTCCTATTTATACAAAAATCTATAAAGCCTAAGTCTTCTTTATTTCTTTGTCTTCTTCCATTTGTGCTTTCTTTGTGAGAGAGAACTGAGTTGTGCTTCTTTTGTGAGTGAATTCCAAAGTCAATCTTGGCCATTGGTCTTTTCTTGTGCTTCTTTTGAATTCATCCTAGCCGTGGGATAGTATTTTAGCCATGAAAGAGTGTGGGATTGCCAACATGGCAATGTATCTTGTGACAAAGGACTTAGTGGAGGAGGAGGAATGGTTTTACTCACTTTGTATAAGAGTGTAGCAGGTGCACGATCATGGGGAAGCTACACAGTGAAATTGGCGGGAATTTGGTGTTTATAAAAAGCAGGGGAAAAGGTTTTGGGGAATTGGCAACTTTGGTCCCTCCAAGTTACTTGTGGTTTTGCAATAATCGTCCTTGTGGTGAATTAGTTTGGGGACTTGGCACGAACAGCCCCTCATGGTTATTCATGCTATTGCATCCCTCGTCCTTTGGTGATACAAGTTTAGGGGGTTGGCAGTTTTGCCCCCTAAACTTGTATTTGGGCTTATACTTGGGCCGGATTATGATATAAAAGGTTTTGGGCCTTTTGGGCCCATTTGGTCTTCAATATATGCCTTAATGGGCTGCCCCGGCCCATTAGATGGGTAAGGGTGACCCATTAAGAATTTCTTCGGTTTTGGCTTCGGGTTTGACCGTTGACTTTCCCGAGGTTGACTTTTGTTGACTTTTTGGCTTTGACTTCGGTTGACTTTGACTTTTCACGCTCTTCACATTCCCGTGCTCGGTTTTGTCGTTTTAGCTTCGTTTTTGTCCTTTTCTTGAATATCCGTCACCTGCACAATACAAATGCAAAACATACAAATACAATGTATTTTTGGTACGTTTTTGGTCATTTTAGCTCGATTTTAAAGGTCAAAGGTATGTGTAATTAAGCACATACCAAAATCTTCCATACTAAGATATTGCTGTGTCTTCACGCAATGCTACAAGTAAACATTTAAGAAAACCAAGAATCTTAATCCCCCTTGACTAATAACCTCGAAAAGTAGCTAAGTGTTCGTCAAGGGGAACTAAAGAATCAATAGCTTCGACAAGTCCCGTTTTCACCATTTTTATATTTACACTAACTATCCCTAATATTTTTGTATTTTTCTTTTTCTCAACTTAACTAACATGTTTGACTTCCTTTATTTTATCAACACTGGGATCATAGAATGAGAAGCGCCCATAGAATAATCTATGGATGTCCGAATGGATAAATTCATCGTCCTCGATTTTTCACTAGTCCCAAGCTAAGCGTAAAAACGAAATCACTGTTAAGTACAAGTAAAGATGCTAACACTACTTATAACTATGACTTGTTAACTTTTTGCTCCCAACAATTATTCAATTAGTGTGATTGTGCTTAATTTTAAGTTAAATTTAGATCGACAGTTTTAGAAAGTAGTACAGTTTATGTGCATAACGATATTTCTGAAGAAATCTGGGGAAAAGACTAGATCACCCACCAACCAGCATATTCTCGATAGATCCCAGCCGAGTTCGACTTAGGTTATCAGGTTGAGACCCCACAGGAGAATGTTCGCAATGTAATAGCGGGATACTCCACCCTTTTAGGCCGAATTTCTTAGATTTACCGCTAAATAAACAATACTACTCAAAGCACGCAAACATCAAAAATTTAATGATCTCATTGGTGCGATTATTCCTAGAAATAATCTACCAACGGCAACCAACAACTTTTGAAGTCTTAGAGCAAGTTATTCTTAGTTCAAAATTATACTTGAGTTTAGAAAAAGAAATCTTAACCATTAAATTTTCCTTATTAGTCATTTATTGCTATACTATAATACCGTCATCATTTACATGACTACAACATCGGCCACGCCTCCGACAAGATGTAGTGACTTAGTCTGACGACGGTCCTCCGCCTTATATGAAGACTTCAACATCGGCCACGCCTCCGACAAGATGAAGTAAACTGACGGAGAATTCTTATTGATAATACTTAAGAATGCACTTTGGCATTTATTATCTCACTATGGGCTTTGTTTTGAAGACTGCAACATCGGTTGTGAGCCGGCAAGATGCAGTAAACCTTTATCAGCCCACAGTTTATATTTTTCATCATTCATTTTTCATTTTTTTCATTTTTTTTGCAACATATTTTCCGTAATAGAGAAAATTTCGTTTTAGAAACTCAAGTATACAGTTGAACTAAGATGAATATTTTCGTTTCCGAAAGAGCTTCTTTTTAGAAAATGTCGGTTTAAAGTTAAAGCAAAATTAAGCACTTTAATAGACCAGTTTTAAGAGCTTCGGGGAGAAAAAGCGACAAGTTACACTTATAAGCTTTTAAGATTTCCAAATAATCCTTGTTTAGCATCCTACTTGTAAACAACACTATCATTTTTCGTTCTTCACGAATTTTAAAGTCCGCGAACGCTTAGTCTAAAAGTTAAGGAACAAGCTAAGAGCTCAACACGCTCGACCGAGTCAAAATTTATTCTCATTCTACCCATTAGGAAAGTCAAAACTGTGACAAAACACTTATTTTATTTTTGAAAATTTTTAAATTTTTTTTCATTTTTGCAAAATTTTGGTGGTAAAAACGGGATTACGTGACAACAACGACTGCAGGCAAAATCAAATCGAAGATTCCCCCCCATACTAGAACTAAACATCGTCCTCGATGTTTTAAAAGGGGTACCTACGTAAATCTAAGGCCGTTTATTAAGTGTGCCAAAAGATAAAACGTTAGTTGATTAGATTTGGATATTGAATTCCCAAAATGAAGCTGAGGATGTGAAACTCTTGTGGATGAAGGGTAAAACCACGAGCACGAGAGTCATCACAATCCGGGAAATCCTAGACATACAACACAAAAACGGAACACGGGTAATGGAAGAGGCGAGCCTCCTCACACAAAACACTTATTCATTACTAAACACTACAGGTAAGCATGGGTTATCACCCACGAAGCGACTTGTTTTTGTTCACCGAGTCACAAGCTCGACTCGATCCCCACATTCATTGGTCCATGGGGAATGTCTGGAGATTCCGGGGTACTACAATTGTGGTTAGTCCCTCCAAGTAGTCACTTTGAAGTTTGGCCTTGAGTTTGGGATTAAACTCGTCGTGCCTTATGGTAAGACTTGGGTTCTCCTTAATAAGTCGAATGGGTCCACTCAAGCGGGTCCTCTTAAGCTTGCCTGAGAAAATTTTAATCTAGAGGTTTAAGAGGAGGAACTCGATCACCGATGTTGAAAGCGTGGTTTTTTATCTTGGAGTCATGGTCGTCTTTTGTTTTGGGAAAATTCCATAAATGGCCCTTGTCTTTGTTAATAAAAGGTGTAGTGAAAAAGGAAGTTTAGGAGATAGCAAGAATGGTCCTTGTGGTTTTATGAAAGGGTAATGGGTTAAGAATTTGGGCTTAAGGTTTGGGCTTTTGGGCTTTTGAGTTGTAATTGGTATCCGGGTAAGGTTTTTAGGGTTTTGAGGCCCATTAAGAGTTTAGGGACTATTTTTGGACTTTTCTGAAAGTTGAGGAGTTATTTTGAAACATTTTGGGTCTTGTTGACTTTTGTTGACCAAAATTGACTGGAGTTGACTGTAGATTTGAGTTTTTCTGGCTTTGGCTTCCAGCTTTGTTCACTCTTCCGTTCTTGTGTTCGTGCTTGCCTGTTTTTGACGGTTTTCTTGTGATTTTTGATATATCCGTACCTGCACACACAAAACACAAATACAAGCATATTTTTGCCATTTTTAGTCTGTTTTAGGTTTATTTGGGCTATTTTAAGCATAAATGGATATGTGTATTTTACACTTATTAACTTATGATTGCACGAGGAGCACCGAATCTGGCGAAGAGAGATTTGAGAAATTTGCAAACAACTCGGGCGTCATTGGTGGGGAGCGCTTTTGCTTCAACCTATTTTGACAAGTAATCGACGGCCACAAGTATATATTTGTTCCCTCTTGAAGACGGGAATGGTCCCCTGAAGTCAATGCCCCAAACGTCAAAGATTTCACAAACTTGGATGGAATTTTGAGGCATCTCATCACGTTGTGAAATTTTTCCTTGACGCTGGCATGAGTCGCGGTTTTTAACCAACTCGTGGGCATCTTTGTAAATCGTGGGCCAAAAGAAACCGGCATCAAAGACCTTTTTGGCGGTGAGATTTGCACCATGATGTCCCCCCGTGGGTCTATTATGCCAAGCTTCGAGGATGTCGAAAGCTTCCTTGTCGTGCACACACTGCCGGATCACTTGATCCGCCCATATCTTAAACAAGAAGGGGTCATCCCAAAAGTAGTGTTTGACGTCTTTGAAAAACTTTCTTTTCTGCTGAGACGACATCCCTTTGATCACAAAATTCCCCGCATGGTAGTTTGCAAAATCGGCAAACCATGGGGCATTATCATCACCACGAAAAGTAACCATCCCAAGTGTCTTGAGAGGAAATGTTTCTGTAATTTCCTTTTTCTTGAGCTCACTTTGATGGGTATTTTCAAGTCTAGAAAGGTGGTCGGCAGCGAGATTTTCTGCTCCTTTTTTATCACGGATAACGACATCAAATTCTTAGAGCAGCAAAATCCACTGGAGCAATCTTGGCTTAGCATACTTCTTAGCAAGCAGATACTTGAGAGCCGAATGGTTCGTATATACTATGCTTTTGGACAAGACAAGATATGGCCGGAATTTCTCGAAAGCATACACTACGGCAAGTAATTCTTTTTCCGTCGTAGTGTAATGTGCTTGAGCTTCGGTCATGGTTTTGCTTGCATAGTGTATCAGCTGGAAGTGCTTGGTCTTACGTTGCCCTAGGATTGCCCTAACAGCAAAATCGCTTGCATCACATATGATTTCAAAGGGCAAGTCCCAATCGGGGGCAACTAGAATTGGAGCCTAAGTCAACTTCAACTTAAGGGTTTCGAATGCTTTGATGCATTCCTTCGAGAAGATAAACAGAGTTTCTTTTTCAAGGAGGTGGGTCATAGGCCAGGCGATTTTGGAAAAATCCTGAATAAATCATCGGTAGAACTCGGCATGACCGAGAAAACTCCAAATACCCTTCACGGTAGTGGGATGAGGCAATTTTTCAATGACATCAACTTTCGCCTTATCAACTTCAATCCCGGACTTAGAAACCTTATGGCCAAGGACTATGCCTTCCTTAACCATAAAGTGGCACTTTTCCCAATTTAGCACAAGATTGGTGTCCTCACACCTTTGGAACATTTTGTCTAAATGGGAAAGGCAAGAGGAGAAAGAATCCCCAAAAACCGAGAAATCATCCATAAAGACTTCCATGGTTTTCTCAATCATATCATGAAAGATGGCAACCATACACCTCTGGAACATGCCCGATGCATTGCATAACTCAAAAGGCATGCGACGATAGGCAAATTTCCCGTAAAGGCAGGTGAAGGTAGTCTTCTCTTGATCAAGTCGGTCAATCGGGATCAGAAAATAGCCAGAGAATCCATCCAAAAAGCAATAGTACTCATTTCCGGCTAATCTTTCAAGCATCTGATCCATGAATGGTAAAGGGAAATGGTCTTTACGAGTTGCATCATTGAGTTTTCGGTAATCGATGCAAACTCGCCATCCCGTAACCAACCTAGTGGGTATTAACTCATTTTCTTCATTTTTCACAACGGTTATGCCTCCCTTCTTAGGGACACAATGAACCGGGCTTACCCAGGGGCTGTCAGAGATAGGGTAAATTAACCCTGCATCAAGAAGTTTGATAACTTCTTGCTTAATAACCTCATGGATTTTGGGGTTAACTCTTCTCTGATGTTGAACTACGGGTTTGGCATTTTCCTCCATCAAAATCTTATGGGTGCAAAATTATGGATCTATCCCCTTAATATCAGAAATCTTCCAAGCTATGGCATGTTTGTGTGACTTGAGAACCTTGATCAGGGCGGTTTTATCCTCATCTTTCAAGTTTTTAGCGATTATGACGGGTAATTTGTCATCACCCTCCAAAAACGCATACTCAAGATGGGATGGTAAGTCTTTGAGTTCAAGGTCGGGAGGATCTTCACATGAAGATTTAACCTTTTCAGGCACATTAATTTCACAAACTGGTGACGGTGGGAGGTTTGGGTCACTATTGATCACACTTAACAATTCCTCAAGGTAAACAGTATCTCCTTCAGAATCATAGATGCCATCAACACCTGGTGGTATTGAATCATCGTGTTCAAGAAATGCATCGATCTCTTCCATTAGAAAATCACTTCCTCCGAAGGGAGTGAAAGATGGAGAGCGAGAATCGATCATAAGGTCCGAAGTAGAAGTGGGATTGCCACTTTCAGAAATTTCAAGTACTTCTTGAACATATTCTTCACAAGCAATGTCAATAACATCGACTCGGTTAACCGATTCAATGATATTGTAGGAGAAAGTCTTAGTATCACCAACTTTGAAGGTTACAAATTGGTCATCATGTCTAAGGGTCATTTGTACACCGTGAACATCTATCAAGGTACGTGCTATTCTCAAGAAAGGTCTTCCTAGAATTAGGGGAACCCGAGGATTGGCAACGTAATCAACGACCACAAAATCGGCAGGAAAGAATAACGTTCCAACTTTTACGAAAACATCCTCGGCGATGCCGGTTGGAGTAGAAATCGTTCGGTCGGCAAGTTCAAGTATCATTCGGGTTTTGTCAAAGTTGGGAGATTTAGTTCTTTCCAAATGGAGAGAGGCATTAGGTTGATGCTTGCACCGAGATCGGCCAAGGCTAAGCATTCATTCATCTCCGGAAAATCACACGGTATAAGAAATCTACCGGGGTCTCTAAGTTTTTCGGAAAACTTTTTTAGGATAACCGCCGAGCAATTCTCGTTTACCGGTGTCTTTGTCAACTCAATTATCTTATCTTTGTCATTGAGGAATTTTCTAAACATTGGTGCAAATTTGGGCATGTGTATGAGAGCGTCCGCGAAACTTAGGTCGAAATGGAGATTCTAAAAAATCTCCATAAATTTTGAAGCTAGAAGATCGTCTTTTTCACAGAGCTTCTCTTTGTTGGCCCTTGAAGGATAAGGCAATGTTGGTTTAGTCTTTGAAGCTACAACGGGCTCACCAATTTGGTCATTAGTTTGGACCACCAGAGGTTGGATGTTTTTGGTGCTTGGTTGCACCGTAACCTTTGTCACCTCGGGTTCATTTTCCATCTCTTTAGGAAGAGAAGAAATCGAAGGTGGAATTTGAGTTCCATTATAAGAAACACCACTTTGGGTGGTGATTGCTTTTACATCACCTTTCGGGTTAGCAATGGTGTTGCTAGGAAGAGAACCCGAGCCCGAAGTAGAAGCGGTTTAACGAATTTGGTGATTAAGTCCGTATATTTCCCATATTGATTGCATATTTTGCATACTCGTCATTAGCTTGTGATGTAGTTATCAAATTGGGCTTAGAACACATCGGTGCTGGTGAAAAGGAAAAGTCGGGGTTGATTAATCTGGGGTTGGTAAATTTGTCCTTGATTGAAATTATTACCCTGAATTTGGTTAAAATTGTTCCCGTTCCGATTTTGGTTGAAATTGAATCCCCCGATTTTGTTGTTTTGATGTTTTTTGCATATGAGAAAAACCGGGAGGTCGAATTTGGTCTTTACAACCTCTGAGGTCGGTAACTGGCATTCCCTTGGTTGTAGTTAACTGTGGCGGCTTGTGACACGTATTCTTGGATATTGTCACGATAAATGTTGCCATCGGTGGCTGGACAATTTTGGTAAGAATGACCACCCCCGCAAGTTACACAACTTTGCTCGACTGCTTTTTACAGAGCGGACTGGAGTTTGGTTTTCTTATCGAGTAATCATGTCTAACTATATCTTTTCATCCCCGCTCAGGCAACACGGATGAAACTGCTGGGGTAGAAGAGCTCGTACTCACTTTTGAAACAATGGCCTTGCTTCGTGATTGACGAACTTTGGACTTGCTCTCGATGATTTTTAGGCATTCTCGAGGCATTTTATCAGAAGTTTAACACCCGCACGTAGTTCAAGAGTCTTGTCATTCAATTTAGGAATTATAGAATGCATCGAGTTTTTGATGCAATTCTAAAAACCCATGATGCGGCATCCGCCCCCTAAAGAAGATCATTGAATCGGTCCCATGCCTCGTAAAACGTTTCATCAAATTTTTGTTGAAATCTTGTGATTTCATTTCGAAGATTTGTTGTTTTAGAGGGAGGGAAGAATTTGTTAATGAATTTTGAAACAAGATCATCCCATGTAAGAATCGATCGAGGGGGCTCTTTTTTAAGCCAAATCCGGGCTGCTCCCTCGAGGGAAAATGGGAAAAGCATAAGCTTAACCGACGTATTCGGGACGTTCGGAAACTTCATTGTAGAAGTGATCTTGTTGAAATATCGGATGTGAGCATGTGGGTCTTCTTTATCGTGTCCAAAAAATTGCTTGTTAATTTCGGGAACAACGATCGCATCCTCGTAACCCTCGGTGGGTGCTTCGAGCAATTGAGCCATAGTACGATTATCTTCCATCGTAACTATGGGAGGATTTGGTTTCTCAAGATTTGGTGATTCAACAGAAGTTTGTCGGACTTGTTATTGTCGACGTTTACGGGCTTGAGAACGAGTGCGCATGCACAAAATAGAAATATAAAAAGAAAATTTACACTATTTTTTTTTTTTTTGGTTTTTCAATGATTTATTCACAATGATTTCAACAGACAATGAGACAAGACAACTTCAACCAAGTAATCTACTTACTTCACGGTAGCTCTCAAAAAGATAAACGCACAGGTGAGCGAAGGAGTAGGAATAACGCGAAGCTTATTTCTCCTTTCGGGTCGTAGTTCCTTGGAACAACCCTCCTTATACCCACTTTATAGCTTGTTTAACTTTTCAAGGTGAGCCGTACGTTGTAAGAGACACAAATGGCAAGTTTTAAATCTTTTGTTCGAGTTGGGAACCAACAAGTTCACCGGAAGTTATTATGATAATACCTCAATTGAGAATATTATATTTTGGTATTTTTACCAATTTGTGAATTTTATTTCTTTTTATGGAAAATGTTTTATATTTTTGGTTTTTCTTTTGTTTTTAGATGATAATTATACTAATAAAAGAAACTGAAAAATATTTTTGTACTTTTTATATTTTTATAGAAGAAAATATTCACAGATTTAAACACAACTTGTCAAACGTAACGATAATTGTTTTCAGCCTCCCCGGCAGCGGCGCCAAAATTTGACTCGCCTGTTCTCACCCCTTATTATGTACCAATAAATGCAAATCACTATAAATACACAACAAGGGACAAAATCACGCGAGACCAATGAAACCGGAAGCAGTATAGAGTGTTCCCGGGTCGTTATGTCCCAACGAGGCTAAAATGGAAAATCGAGAGACGATTGATGATTGATGTTTGAATAAGACAAGGAATGATTGGGCACTAACACTGATAAGCAAATGCACATAAAAATAAGCAAAGAAAATAAGCTGGAACAAGTATAAAAGCTAGAAATAGTACAAACACTTTAAACTTTTACACTAAGACACAAATAGGCTCAAATAAGCTTAAGACAAACCAAATAAGCTAAACCAACTCTAAATAAGCAAATTCAAAAAAAAACAATTAAGCTAAGTTAAGCAAGAAAACTCAGCAGTACTAACAACAGCACTAGCAGTATTAACTAACAGTACTAACTTGGAGTTAGTACTGCTAGCTATAAGTTAGTACTGCTAGCTGTACTAAAGTACAATGAAACAAGAAACAAGCAAATAAGCTGAAACAGATATTTAACTATCCCTAATAAGCACTCAGGCATAAGAATAAGCAACTACAATAAACTAGAATGGCAAATAAGCTAAAAAGCTACAAACTGATACACTATTGAAAACACTTTGAAAAGGAAAATAAGCTTAAATAAGCTTACTCCTAAAGACAGTAAAGGAAAATGGTTTAATCTACTCTAAAAAGCTAAGGAAATCTTAAATAAGCAGAAATAATAAGCTGATAAGCTAAAATGAACCACCAGTACTTAACAGTTTTAACTATCAGTACTAACTCTCAGTTAGTACTGCTAGCTTTAAGTTAGTACTGCTAGCTTTAAGTTAGTACTGCTAGCTTTAAAATCCAAGAAAATGAACCAGCAGTACTAACTTGGAGTTAGTACTGCTTGTTCTAAACACCCCTTGAAGTTTTCAAAAATCATTTTTCTTTTCATACTGATTAAAAACAGATATTCCAATAACAAAATAAGACACTTATAAGCAAACTTTAATTAAGAATAAGTACTTGAATAAGCTGAATTTTTCTAACAGTGTTAACTCAAAACTAACAGTATTATTAAATGAACTAACAGTACTAACTAAGAAAGTTACACATTAAACTACAAACTCAGCAAGATAAGCACTAAACATTCTGATAAAGCACAAATAAGTAAACATAAGTAACAAATAAGCACTAATAAGCAGTTCTAAAGAAAAACAAGAAAAAGAGAAACTTACAACACCCTTGCTCAAAACAGGGTTAAACAAAGAGTCTACAAGCTCTAGCTTGTATAAAACAAGCTAGTGAGAGTCCATAAGCCCATCCAGAACTGGCTTATCATCCATAAGCTGTGGTATATTTGAGTGAAGAATTTTCTGTGACTTTACTTAACTAATTAACTTTTTAGGTTTACTTAGTTAAAACAACTTGTAAACAAGCTGTATTGAGAGCTTTTGAACACAAAACAACACAATTAAGAAACTTAACACTTGAAATTGTAAATTGACTTAAAACCTCAAATTGCATTAAAACTTGAAAGTGTTACAAAGCTGAAAGTAAAAGCTGTAAATGAGTTTTAAAAGAACTGAAAATAAGCTAAGTTATATTAAAAACTAAAAACTAACTAGTTACTTCTTACTTCTTACTTTCTGTGAAAGTTTACAAAAGACACTATTTATAGCCGAAGTCTTCTTCTCTTGGACTTCTACCTCCTCTTTCTTTTGTGTTTCTTTGTAGAGACATACACCAAGTGTGCTTGTTGTGTGAGGTGATTCTAAAACAAATCCCAGCCTTCAATTTCTTTTGTGCTTCTTTGGAGTCAATCACAGCCGTCGAAAAGCTTGGAAAGAGGTGAAGGATTGCCAACATGGCACTTATACAGCTGGGGGGGGGGGTTGATAGAGGAGTGGTTGAAATGATTTATCTAGGTGGGGTAGATTGTGTTTGCAGGGTAGAGATGGACAACATGTTATGCCTAGCTGTACATGGGTTTTGTTTGGGCGGGAAGAATGGAGTTTGGGTAAGTTGGCAGCTTTGGCCCCTCACTTCTTATAACTTCATTGATAACTTTGCCCGGTTTGCAATTTCGACCCCGTGACATTTTTCTTTTGTAATACATCTTGATTTTTGGCATTTTAGTCCCTCAGTTGTATTTTCTTCATGTGTTGAACTTTAGACTTTGACTTGACTTGGTCTTTTCCATCCCTTGCTTGTTTTGGTTTGTTTTTGGCTTTCTTTTTGAATATCCGTTCCTGCACAATTCAAATGCAAAACATACAAATACAATGTATCTTTGGTACGTTTTTAGTCATTTAAGTCCGTTTTTAATGGAAAATGGTATGTGTAATTAAGCACATACCAGGGAGAAAATGTAATTAAAATATGATCTATTCGACTCAATGTGCTGAAAAGTAAGAAAAGGTTTTATGGTTCGATCTTACACCCAACAACATCTTAATTTCACGACGATTCTGAGGTCATAAGGTGGTTAGGTTAGGAATCAATCCTATGATCCAACCAGAACCGGAGGATCTACCCAAGGATAATCCAAAGTTAGAAATAGCAGTCCTTAGGTATGATTGGAGATGAATGTATATGGGAATAATGCCGACTAAGATTGAGCTAACACTGGAACAATCACAACAAGGTGTTAGTAATGACGTCTTGGTAAGCATTGAAGGCATTGAAGAATGAAAAAGAAATGTATGGATAAAGGGTCTAAAGAAAGAAGCCCTCCACACAACTTAAGGTAGAAACCGGGTCAATACATATGCTGTCAGAATCACATGTTGATTGCTGACATTGAAAACGACATCATGGACCCAGTGATGCAATGCACAACCCTTCCCAGCCATTCGGGTTTCTCTCAACAGAAACTTGTCTCATTTGTCACGGAGATACACAAGTTATCTATTGACATCTCACTCCGAGATCGTTGATATTGAACAGGTGGCAATATGCTCCAGCCTCCGAGTACTAAAACCAAAATGCACTAATCGAGTCTAGAGCCAAGAGATCAATAAAAATCTCGTTAGGACACATTCCATTTCAAACACTTGTTGAACATCATCAAGTTTACAAGCTGTTAACAAGAGTCCTACGCAATATCATTGTGATATTTTCCAGAACATCCGATGAATACTATGTAGTCACAATGAAGAATGGAAATCCGCTTGAGGTCAGCATCAAACAAGCTCTTGGTAGGGTGACTTGCGAAGATTCAATAGAATCAAACTTGTGACAACGAATAGATATCGATTTGTCCATTAAATAATTGACTGTCGATGATTTTGATAAAAAGATTAAAACTCCCGATGTGTTACAAAAACGCTTTTACAAGTAACACGTCGATTGATTTTCAAATCAATTTTCTTGATTATCACTAACGTAAACCTGCAGGTTAAAACGGTGGTGACGGTATCCCAATCAACCAAAGTCGATTCATTACCACATATTCATGCTCATTCTACAAGACAACAACATGAAAGCTCGAGATTGTAAAGACAAAGAACTTCCGCAAACTGCTGATCTGAAGCTTCAAGATGATGCATAGTAAAGAGAAGTTGGTCAAAGACACAAGATCGCAAGATGGCATAGGACATAACGACAATGACAAAGGCCTAAAGTAAATCGCAAAGTATGAGGAACAAGCCGACAACAAAAGAACAAAAGAGAAAGACAAGACCACATGACTTAACGACGAAATCAATCCTCCTTGATTCTCAAAAAATTGAAAAAAAGAGTGTCGTCAATGAACCACTCAGGAGAGATTGTAAGACTCAAAAATATTGAGTCGAACATGAAGTTCGTTCATTATGTATTTAAGTCTCGGTCAATCAATTAGTTAACGTTGTAATAGGAAAGTATCGGGAATCGGGCTCGATAGTTAATCTAATATTGTATATGTTTTGGGTTTAATCCCAAGCAAAACCCGAGCCCGGGTCCTAGTCAAATATCCCGAACCCACTTAATGTTTTCCGGGTATTATAAGTAAACTTTTCCACCAAGAAAAATGTAGTTTTGATTTTTCATTTATAATATTTCACGTTCTATTTTCACTCCCATCTCTATCTTCTCTCTTCTTTCTCTCTCCTAGGAAATCATCTCACTCTCTTCTATATTTCTTGATCTAGATCCGATATAATGAAATGAATGTAATGTTTTAAAGGGATCCTACATTAATCCTAACATTAACTTTAAATCCTATTATCATAAGCCTCAATATGTAGTTGAAAGTGAATTTCAAGATTCAAAAGACTATGGACAGTACTAACTCTAGTTAGTACTGCCAATAGCCAAACACCCCTTTAGATTCTTAGAACCCATATTAACCTTATGAAAATGATATTTAAGACACAAAATACAAATACCAGATAGTTATAAGCTTCTAACAGACCTAATGAGCAAATTTAAGCAAACAAATAAGTAAAAGTAATAAGCTAACAACTATTGCTAATATTTTTGGTATTTTTAACTGTCTTATAACTAAAACTTGCAAACTGAATTTTAATCTAACAAATGATTAAAACTAACATTAAACAACTATAATAAGCATGATTAAGCAGATCTAAACTATATTAAGCAAACAATAAGCAGGTTTAAACTAAATAGAACAATATAGCTAGAAAATTAAAATGACAGCAAGATGTTAAGAAAAGGAAAAGAGAATAGTACCTCCACCTCAGCTAAACAGAGGTGAAACTCAATTGAGCTTAATCTACTAGCCAAGCTTAAGTAATAAGCTAGAATAAGCCCCTAAAGCCCTTCCCGAATTGGCATTATCTTCCAATGGGCTTATTCGAATGGAACTTTGAGACCGTGTAAATTGGAATCCTTATTCACTTTAGCTTTCAGCTGAGCTTAAGTGAGTAAGCAAGCAGCTTATAAGTAAAGAGCTTAAAGAGTTTATTTAAGATGACTTAAAAACTTGAATAACCAAATGCAATTATTAAAAACATATTTTTAAAAAACAAAATGAAAGAATTGAAATACATGACTTGAAAAGGAAATTACAATATGAAAACATAATAAGATTGGAAAAAAAGCATTAACTATACTAAGCTACACCTACTCCTACGTCCTAGTTATCTTGCTCTGTGTGATCTTCTCGTTTATTTTTAAAGCTGGCGAAGAATTTCTATGTTCCAAGAGACACTCCACAGCTTTGATTTCCAACCTTTAAAGCCATAACCACCTTCAATCAATTTGATCATCTAGCCATCTATTGCTTCCATCGTTTTTTTGTACTAAATCAAATGTCTCAGGATTGCAGCGTGGCTTCCCTAGTTTCAGAATCTTGTCAGCTTTTCCTTCTAGAAGGGTTAATTGTTCTTAAAGCGGGTTAAATGGGTGCAAGGTAATTTAGGGGAAGGAGGTGAACAGTAAAACGGGTCCCACGCCCTTTCCTTTATATCTTTTGAGTTTTGACCACGGTGCAAAAAGGGTTTTGACTAGGCTATAGTATTAAGTTTTGGGCCGTTTAAATGTTGGGCTGGGTAATATGTATAAAGTAAAAACGGTTTTAGGTTAAAAAGAATAACGACCGTTAGTCTTTAATGTTAAAGGACTACGTGTTATTGTTTTGACTTTTTAGTCATAAAATGATTTAACATTAAGGGCTCTTAAGGATTTTGTCTTTTTTGTGGTTGACCATGTTTGACCATTGTTGACCTTTTGTTTGACCATAGTCTTATAAATCCCCCTCTTATGCACTTTTTCCTTCTCATGTTCGGCTTTGTCCGTTTTTGCTTTGATTTTGTCCATTTCTTTAATATTTGTACCTGCACATACACAAACACAAAAACAAGCATATATTTGCCATTTTTATTATGTTTTTGGTCTTTTGGGTTCGTTTTTTCAAGGTAAAAAGTATGTGTAAAATAGCACATACCAAATTCTCCCATACTAAGGTATTGCCGCGTCCTCACGCAATGTAATAAGTAAGCACTTAGAAAACTAAGAATCTCGATCCCCCTCGACTAATTACCTCGAAAAGTAGCAAAGTGTTCGTCGAGGGGAATTAAAGAATCAATAGCTTCGAAAAGCCCCCGTTTTTACCATTCTTAAAAGATATACACTCATTCCTACTAATATTTTTGTTTTTCTTATTTTTTTTAGCAACTACTAACATATTTGACTTTCGTTATTTTCATAACCGTTAAGGATCATAAAACAAGATGCATTTTGATCCGAAAATGCCCCAAAAAGGATAAATTCATCGTCCCCGACTTTTCACTCGTTCCAAACCAAACTTAAAACGAAATCACCGTTAAATATCAGTTAAGATGCTAACACTACTCATATTTGCAACTTGTGAACTTTTCACTCCCGACAATTATTATATCTAGGTGAATGTCTATGTTGAAGATTTCACCATGGATCAACGTTTGCAAAATTCTATGTTTACGTTCCACCCAGAATAATAGTTTGAAGCAAGATCAGCCCATGTACGAACTTCGTCTTGGCACATCCCAACCTTGCGGCTAAGTGACCAGGCTTTTGACACCCCACAGAGACTACTATCGGGACTCATGGACCTTAGGTTTCAAAAGCTCTTGGGCTTCCCATATATACAATACTATTTAAAAACTTAAAATAGAATAGTCAAAGTTCAAAAGAATATTTAAATTTAACAAAAAGAGATCTATTTATTAATTCACACTTACTATTAAACATCGATGCAATTGTAACCCTCGACCTTTTAGAAGGCTGCAACATCGGTTGTGAGCCGGCAAGATGCAGCAAACTTTATCATCTCTGGATTTATATTCTTACTATGGCTGTTCTTTAGAAGGCTTGCAACATCGGTTGTGAGCCCATGATGTCACAAATTTTTATTAGCCACATTATATTTATTATATTTTTTTATTTTTCATTATTTTTCATATTATTATTATTATTATTTTATATAGAGAAGACTTCTTTTTGAAAAATTCAAGTATAAGTTTGAACTAAGACTAAATTTTTTGCTATTAACTACATAAAAATTGTTGATTTAAGTTTAATCTCCAAAAATAGCATGTATGATTAGTCCGGTATAGAGATGCTTATGGAGAAAAAGCACAAATTACACACATGAGCTCTAAGGATTTCCAAACTATCCTTGTTTTTAGCATCTATCAATAATTAACTCTATCATTTTTTCGTGTCTTCGTGAATTCGCGAACGCGAAGTCTAAAAATTGAAGGAACAAGCAGAGCCTCAACACGCTCGATCAGGTCAAAATTTATTCTTATTCTACCTAGCAGGAAAGTCAAAATTGTGACAAAACACTTATTTTATTTTTGAAATTTTTTTTTTTTTGAAATTTTGGTGGTAAAAACAGGATTACGTGAAAACAACGACTGCAGGCACAATCAAATCGATAGATCCCCCCATACTAGAATGAAACATTGTCCTCAATGTGAAGAATCCCCCTACAATTCCAATGCCATAATCTGGATATAAAAAGGGTCTCTGACGCAAATCTAAAGCCGTTATTAATCATCTAAAGATAAAACGTTAATCCGAAAATAATTCTGGATATCGGATTCCCTAAATCAACAGAGATATGAAGCTTGAATGTATGAATGAACAAAACCATGAACACGAGAGTCTTTAAAATCCGGGCAATCCTGGACAATAAAAATCACAAAACACAAAACACGAGAAAAGAAAAAGGCGAGCCCCCTCTCATCAAATGTTAGAAAATAGATAAGAAGATAGAAATGCTTGTTTTTGTTATCCGAGTCACGGGCTTGACTCGACCCGAATTAGTTGTCCGATTGGGAAGCAAATGGAAAAGAAATATCTCAATCGTGCTTTCAATTAATGTTTGGATAAACATAAAGCACATGAAAGTTCATCCCTATGAGATGCCCATCGGCACTATCTGAGATGCCGGGGTCAAAAATGGTGTCTTCACTCCCGGTGAAGAGAAGTAAAGGAGAATCCACAGGGTATGTGAGATACGGGAGAAAAGTCCGAATGACAAATGCGAAGGAATCGTCATCTTTAATATTTTGAGAAACATCAATCTCACCCTCCCCCTGATCAAAACATTCGGTCTTCATTAGCTCATCAAATTGTTTATCACGGGCACATTGGCTCAGATGTCGAAGGTAAAAATGCTCATAATCAGGAATAAGATCATCGTTAAGTAAATTGTCAAGAAAATAATATCCTCTTTCTGAGTCAAAAATCGCTCTCAATACCGGGAGGTATTCGAGTGCTTCCGGAACAAGAAATGTATCACGCTCCTCTTAAAGAAAATCACTATCCCCACGTCCAATAGGAGGAAGAGGAGGGATTTTCAAGCATAAACGGAGTGATTTTAATGCTTCGAGCTTATCAATGAGAAGAATTGACGTTTACTAATTCCTCACGATAGATCTCGTCCTCTTTTGAAGAAATTTCATCATTAATATCTCCTTCATTCTTCACAAAATCATGTTCATCAAAATTACGTCTTCAGCAATTCCCTGGTAAAATTGAATCGATAAGATCGAGTTTAACACGGTGAACTCCTCGAGAAGAAAATCAATCTTAGGAGATGTGATCGACTATCTTGACTAAAGCAAAAATATTAATAAGTTCCACATTCGGATCAAATAATCACAAGACAACACATCATAAATATCTTCGAAAATACCCTTAAACTCACTTGGGATTGGAACAAGGTTCTCAACACTAGACTTTTCCGTTTCTGGAATAGTGTTAATATGCTCGTCCCCCATACTTAGAGAGTTACTGGGCTCCTCGATCGGTAAGTCGGGTGTGATTTCTTTATGCTTTCTATATATAATAGTATACTCATCATCATCATTATAGAAGGTCAGACGATTCCAACTTGGACTATTAATAAATTCAGATAGTTCCTCATTAATATTTCGCACATCTTCAAGGAGTTTACTCATCAATTCTTGAATATCTTCTTGTTGATAATGCTTGTCCGTAAAAGCATGCTTAATTTTGAAAAATCTCTCCCAAGCTATCAATAAAACCTTTGGCATTTCTCCAAAAGGTATACGACTAAACTCCCTTAGGAAGGTTTAAATGTCTTTCATTAAGTTTTCTCTATCTTGCAATACTTTCACATCGTCAATCATAGAAAAATTCCCATATGAAGTAAAATTTTAGCTGCCTGCTCCTCCTGCTCTGCCTGTTTTGGTTGAATTCCCTTAAGAATTTACAAATCATTCATAAGCTTAAGAAGCAATTCTTGCATAACTTCAGGTTGATTCTGCTCTTCTTCCACAACTTGCTTAATTTTAAGAATCCTCTCCCCCCCCCCCCCCCCCCCCCCCCCCCCCCCCCCCCCCCTCAGCTAGCAATAAAGCCATGCACTTTTCTTCAGGAGGTATGTGACAATCCGTCAATTTCAGGTCGTTATTTTATTCTCAAGTATTAATTATAATTTTCAATTTTTTTGTTAAGATATGAACTCACGACTAACCAGAAGAATTAGGGCTTACATTTGTAATTCACGTGACATTTACAAAGAACCGGCGAATTCTACGTTAAGTATTGACGTTTATATTTTCAAAATGCCATAGAAATATTTTTGTTGCATTCGTTTTTATTTTTCGTGTCTCGTACTATTTTTACGTTTTACGAAAAAAGACTACAAATAGTACCTTTTAAAATATCGGAATTTGATAATACCCGCATTTACAAATTATGAGACAAGTTAAACGACTCACCCACTATTTATCCACCCATAGGGGCGGACACACCAAAGAGCTAGGTGTCCCCTTGGTGTTGAATCTCAAACATGCATAAGACACTTGGCAAATGTCCTTGCATGTGGTACTTAAGAGATTTTTCTTTAATAAAAAAAAGAGTATCTATGTGTTTTGGTAGTCAAATTGGATTTATATGTGAAGTTTGACTAAAAAGTCGAAGTGTAAGACCTTCCTTATGATTATCGTCGACATTTAAAATCCTTACTTGGTCGTTAATTATTATTTTTTTATATATTATTCTAGAAATATTGATAAATATTATTTTTCTTCAATCCGCGAGTCAACGTTTGGACCGTGCGACATTTTAAACGTTTTTTTAGCTTCATAAATAAATTATGACGCGCATTGTCGAGGCATTATTTTTTGTTAAATATTATTTGTCGACTTCGTACGTCAATGTTCCTTGTCTTTGAGTCGGACTCGCATTTTAAATGTACACATTTTATTAAATGTTTTAAACCAAGAAAAAGATGACGGAAATAAAAATGGTCTCGAAAGTTTAATCCCGAGCCACGATAGTTGGTTTTTATTTAAGCAAAAGTGTGGCGTGTCAAAAATATAAAAGAGAAAGGAAGGGAGGACTATTTTTGCCAAAAGCTCAAAATAGGGAAGTATATAAACATATTTCCTTCCATTTCATTTCATTTCTAACAAAACAAAAAGGTGTAAGTGTGTGTGTTCTTATGGCCGGCCACCATGACACCGGAATCCGCCGCCGGAAAAGTTTTCCGGTGACCGGAAACCGCCGTGTCGCCGGAAAACGTCACATGCACAATGACCAACTTATATTTTCCGAATCCTCTCGTCATTTCCTACGTATCTATCCAATAAAATCACACATGCAATGAATATTTTTGGAGTAAAGACTAAGCTTGGATTTGAAGTCTACATCAAGTCTTGTTGTTTATTGTTGATCATTTGATCATTTTCTACACATTCCTTGTGGTAAAAATCTCATGAGTTATGCTTATGTTTTCTTTTGATTTCCAAGTGTATATGTACATGCATGATATATGATGATCAAGGATTAAAATGGGATTTGTGTGTATGAATCTAGATTTAAAACTAGCTAAAATAGTCATCTAAACAAGTGAAATGATCATAAAATTTATAGGCTGTGATGAACAGTAGGTTTCGTGATTTTGAGTAAGTTGGATGATTTCTAGAAAGTGAATATTGAGTAAGTTATGGTCAAAATACTAAAACTAGTGGATTCTAACCTTGCTATACAGATGGCACAAAAAGTCATACTTACGTACTGAGTTTGTTAAAAAGTTAAAACTATGAGACCTAGATAAAATCATGTAGGTTCTGAATCAATTGGATGGTTAACCAACTATTTTACGTTTGTAAATGCTCAAAAACGGTAAAAGTGAGATTTCAGTCCGAATTTGTAACTTGACCTTTGTGTAGTAAATTGATCATATAAGTATAGTTAAATTAAGTATAAAAATGGTTTTGGATCTGTAATTTACACTCAAATATCAAACTAAGGATATAAATATGTCCATCATATCATTTACGGTTTATAAATTACGGCTACTTTTGTAACATAAAAGTATATAAAAATTTACGACTACCCGAACACTATATTTGGTAAGACGATTTTACGACTAAAACCCGAGGTGATAGGACCCACTTCTTGAGAGTTTTTAAGGGTTAACATACTGATAATAAGCATATCCCAACCTCGAGAGCCCGAAAAATATTAATAAGAAGTCGATATATAGGCCAAAATGAGCACCATAAAACTGATTTGGGCCCACTAGGACCAATTTACCAAAAAGGACTTATTGGACTTGACTTCAGGTCCAACCCACTTGGGCCTAACTAATAGGCTAGGACCTGGTCCTTGAGTGATAATATGAACATAATAACTTAATGGGCTTGCTAAATGGGCCTATTGGGCTTTTTGGACAAATTTGAGTAATATGAGTAAAAATGGGCTAATAATAAAACAAGTTAAAAACCTAGAAAACTTTAAAGTGTGAAATAATTATATTTCAAGAGCATGATCATCATATAAACTACATGTATACATATACTTATTTAATTTATGATTTATCGTTAAATTTTTATCGACTAGAAACCTAAGACCCGTTACGACTTGATATAGGTGTCTTGGTGATTGAACGGCCTACTTCGGAGTTTTATTCATCGATATTCGCGATCGAAATCACAAGTGAGTTTCATAGTCCTCGTATTTTAATAGCGTAATTATTTTATAAACCCGCGAGGATAACATGCTTGTTTTACAATTGAACACAAGGGACCTTAATGTATGCTAATAGTCCTTGATTATTATAAGTTAGATAACTCTCTTTGTATAAAAGAACCCGCGGAAATTAATGAATGTTAATTTTCCGGTATGGCATACGCTTATACAAGAAATAGTACTATTTGGAGATTACCACCTCCAATCCGTGACGACTAGCTATCGTCTCGTGTCGGGAAAATGACACTACGGATGCGTTGTATAGAGAATAATATACACTCATAGCGAGGGTGTATAGTGGGCATTTTTATGATATGGTAACGTTCGATTCATGAGGCTTATAATAATCCCCCCTATAACGTTGTCTGATCCACATCTTATATCCTGAAAATTTTGAGAAATGATACTTGTGTACGAGATTTAGAAGTTGGAACCCCCCCATAAACATATTTTTATGGTTTTATATATAAACTCTATGATCACTCACATTGTTATGTTGACTTTTTAGCATGTTTATCTCAGTCCTTGAAGGTAATTCGTGATGGAGATATGTAAGAATATAATAAACATATATTTTGAAGCCTTTTCAAGAAAACCATTCGAGAATAATTTTGAAAAATGGTTGTTATAAGATGAATAGTTTGGGACCTATGAGTAATTTTTATTTCGAATGAATGTGTTTAAAAGCGTCTCTTTTCGAATCGTTTTCTATGCTTGAGTTATTGTATTAACACGTAGCACCCCAAATGACCCTTCCGCTGATATCGATTAAAAATGGGGGTTTACAGATTGGTATCAAGAGCTTAAGTTATAGAGAACAAAAGATTTTCAAAAATAAAAAATGAACAAAAAAAATTTGAAATCTTTTGACTATAACGGTGCAATAGAAATCTCCGAATTACTGACGGGACAAGAATAAGAAGGATTTATTTATCGATATATATACGAAAAATATATATATGTTGTAATATGAGATTTTCATTTATTTTGAATATAAGTTGAATTTGTGAATATTTTAATACTACACGAGATATTTATAAGACACGATGTCATGAAGACCCTTAACCCTCTTAACGAACAGAACGAAGCTAATTCCCGAAAAACCCAGTTATTCCCGATCCGAACCAAGTTGTGGATGTCCATGATCCCAACGAAATGGTTGACATTCCGGACGACGTTGATTTAGTTGATTATGATGGTGATGATGAAGAAAACCCAGAAGAAGATCCGAAAGAAGACCCGAAGAAGTCCTAGAACCAATAATGGGCTTGTGAATCAATCAGCCGCCCCACACGGACCCACATCAGCCCGGTGTTATGATTGGTGTTAGAGGAGATGATGTGTAAATTATGGTGTTAATAATGAGAGAACCCGAGGAAGATGTTGAGATTGAGCTCGACAATGATGCTGAGTTATATTTCCTTATGATGTGGAGGGTGACAAAACCCCGCCACCTGGAGATGTGTCATCTGATTCTGTGTCATCCGATTCTGAGTCAGAGGACGAGGAGGTCGATGTTGCACCCGAGGCTACTGCTGGGACTATTACCCAAAAGCCTTATGCCACTCGTACCTTCCCGAGAGGTCTATTTGAGATGGGTGAGTCATCTTCTGCTCGTGACTCATCTAATAATTGACGATTTAGCACCGTGGGCTCTGAGGCGTGATTTAGAGGCGTCACGTGCTCGAGCTAGAGAGATGGAGGCTAAGTGGGGTACATGCCAAACTGAGATTGCTCTTCTCAAATCCAAGAATAAAATTGGGGAGAAAGAAAGGGAGTTACTTAATCATGATTTGGAGAATGTCGAGCGTGCTTTGGGTAATGTTCTCGAGAGGGTGTCGGTATTGGAAAGCGGGGAGAATGCCACATTGAAGAAAAGGTTGGCTGAGACTGAGACTAAGTTGGAGTGGGCTCGTATGGAGCGTGACATGGCTGAGAGGAGGTTGCATGTGTCTCAAGGGTGGAACAAGAGATTCTACATGGAGATGGTTCGCATTAGGGCTGTTCCTAAGCCGCCATCTGATGATGAGGATACTGAGCGTCCGAGAAAGAAATCAAAGAACTCTCCTCCTAGTGGGACCGAGAGCCTTCTGAGTCACATGGATCACCTAGTGACTCTTAGTAGATTAATTTATCATTTGTAGTATCTTTTGTAAATCACTAACTAAACTGAGATATCAGTTAGTAGAACTAGTCCTTGGAGTTGTATAGCATTAGATGGTGACATGTAATGTGTGACGATACAGCTTGTGACTCGTTTGTGATTAATGAAATGACTATCTTTTGATTTCTAAATTCTACGTGTGTCGTTGTTATCTTTCTTTTCTTGTTTCTTTTAACTGTTCCTATAAATTGTTTGATGCAATAATTGAATGAATACTCATTATGATTTGAATTGTGTTGTAATTTCTTCTCTTCGTATTCTCAATCGCCATCGATATCATGGATCTCATGACGATTTTGTCTAAACTCTTTTCCTATCAGATTGTAATCGTTCCACCCATTCATTTTGTGAACCACTCTTGACTACTCTCATGCAAACCACTTATTGTTTTATAAGTTAATATAATATCACCTGAGAAAAATTTAAATTTCCATCATTTTACGAGTTATTTTAATTGAGACTTATAAATAGTCGTTATCACAATAAAGTTGTTTATTAAACATCTTGTAAATTAAATTACTTTCATACTATGAATGGTCCTGTAAAATCATTTTTGATTTCCATCTTATAATTAAGTATGGTTATACATTTAAATATAATAACACTAGTTTGACGAACTGAGCATTGCATTGCTATTCCTAAATTATACATAGTCGTGCACCTACGTATAATTTAGAAGGGGCCATGCAAGGCTGAATAGTAGTCACCGTAAGATTTTGAAAAGGTCAACTTTTAACCGTAATTCCCAAAAAAAAAATTTGGCTTGCAAGTATTACAAGTTAAGGACATCTACATATGTGCCCTTATCCTTTTCTCAATCGAATTAACCATCTGTGGATGCGGTCTTACTTGACAATTGTTATTCTACCTGTTATTTCCTTTCTTTTCATCATGAAATTCTTTGGACACTTATCCAAATTATCGACTACTGATACCCGACTTGAATTTTTGACGTTTCTATCCTTTCTTTTCGACTAATCCTCCTTTGAGTAACGTGGGTAAAGATCCGAGATGCCTTCAGATGTGAATAACGAATTATGAAAGTATGGGGTTTATGCATACCCATCATGGTATGTGATGTGTTAAGTTTTATACACGTAAAATATATATAAAATATAACCTTAAGAGAGTAATTAAGAAAATTACCAAGTTACCCTTGATAAAATTCCCTCTCAAAAATATATATAATATAATATATAAAATACGTATATTAAACTGGGTAAGTTTGATCACCCGGGTCGTTATCCCCAATGACTAGTGAAATTAAAACCACGTTTAGGTTCAGATCCTGATTTGAATGTAGCAAAGATATTTTTGATTATCTAAATCTACTAAAAAGGTACTAAAAATAAAAGATTAAAAGTACTAAACTTTTAGTAAAAATTCTAGAATTTTTTTAGAAAATAGCTTAAGCTATAACAATCCTAGGAAAAATAAGCTCAAAGTTGTAGCTTAAAAAATAAGCCACGAAATAAGCTAAACAGCTTATATAGCTTATAAAGTGAAAATATGTATAAAGATTAAGTTTGGGGAAGTTATAATGGATGAGCTAATGAAGCACAATGGTTAACGCGTATGGCATGTATGATAGAGGTCGTGGGTTCGAGGCTGGCAAACCCCACTTTTTGTTATTTATATTTTTTTTTGAAAAACTAAAAATTGGAACTTATAAAAGACACTAAAATAAGCTACTGTAATAAAAGGAACATAAGCTAATACTAACTAATAAGCCCTAAAACAGCTTATTAAAGCTGCTGTCACAGAAACTAAGCTTTTGGGCTTATTTTCACTTAAACAACTATAATAAGCTCAATTCTAAAAAGGAAAATTGTTCTAGAAAGCTTATAAGAGGCTTAA